>VDFB02380744.1:0-61535 GCA_007258455.2 Sequoia sempervirens
TAACAAGGCGTCGCTTGTAAGAGGCCTTCAGGCCCTTGACATTCCATGTTGTTAACTTCATTTCTTCCCAAGGGAGGGGCTTCCTCCCTTGGTACTTAAAAACTTAGTGATGTTGGGGAACTTCTTCACTGCAGCCTCCTCTTCCCTCAATTTCTTGAAGGATTTTTTACCCTGAGTGTTCCCAGTTGTGTCGATTTTACCCACACCCAAGTGTTTGGTAGCGGATTGAGAGATACACCTATCTTTAATGACATCCAACGCATCTTCCAAATCAACATTAGAGTCTAAATCATCACTTGCCTCAGAGGCAACCTCAACGGCCATAATTTGCTCCTGATCGTAATTCTTCTCCTGAGGCGGGGACTTAGGCTGCGAGTCAGCCAGTTGCATCTCAACTTTCAATTCCTCAATTGGATTTGCATGTAGCAACATCTCCCCATTTGAAGCCTTATCTAGTTTTGTTTTCCTCTCTTCAAAGGCAATGGAGGAAGATCTGGGTTCACTGGGGGGTTTATCCACCTTTGATTTTTCCTTCCAAAACCTTTTCATTCCTTTGTCACACTCCGCCATTATGTGACCCTAGGCTCTGCACTTGGAGCATGATAGATTTGTTTCTTCAACTTCGACCCCTTGAAGCCAGTGAGCCCCGTCCACCATCAAACAAATTTGTTTAGGAATGGTGTCAATAGCCACAATTCTTAGTCTAGCACACTTGTATAAGTTTCAATCCAATATGCTCATATCCATTTCTATTAGGGAACCCAAAGAGCGACCATTTTTTTCCAAACATTCTACAGTCCAGTACTCCATCAAAAGGTTGTATAGTCATATGCAGATAGGTTGATCATATGGCCTCATTTTCACTGGGTCAAAGTTTGGACACCAAGGCTGCATGTATAGGGAAACTGTGTCATCCATAAACCATATATCACCCTCCGTGACTTGCTTCTTCACTTCTTCATTAGAAAAAACAACTAGAAAGAACCCCTTCGGTAAAAGTCTTATAAGTACTTCCTGCTTCCACTGCTCTTTAATCTAGCCCTTGATCGAAACCCTATCCAACATCTTGCCAATAAAGAGGTAGATAAATGCATACTCCCCCAGAATGGCCGCATCCGACTTGATTTCTTTCGCAACATCAATTTCCATCAGGACTTCATTGTTGTTTTTCTTAGGGATGTTCTCCATCATAGGAGTCTGCCACCCTTCTAGTCGTTTCACTTTCCTTTCTCTCCTTCCCTTGTGATTATTATCTGGCCATCTCTGAGTCAACCACTCCTTCCACTCCTTTTGCCTCCCGTTTGGTTTTTTCCAAGGCACCAAAAATGGTTGATGCTAACTTTGGTCATACTTCCTTAGCTATCAGGAGAATCTTGCCTTCTTCATGCCACTCCTAGGTCATCCACAGAAGCCAAAGACTCAGGGGTTTCATGTCTCTTGTGCATGGCCATGCCATTATCAATTCCCTTATGCCAATAAAACAGGTGGCATTTATCCACCCAATGCCCGTCTTCAAAAACCCATTGGGGTAGGTTACCAAACTGCGATCCCTTAAGATTTACCTCAACCGCTTCATCCCCCTAACATCGCTTGGATTCTTTGTCACTCCTCTAGATCTTCCCATCCTTTCCCTAGAACTCACCAACCTTTCCTACTTCACCAGATTTTGCACCTGTGCCACCCTGTGAGCCTACTCCACTATGCACCATCTTTAAATAAATTTAATTTTATTATTATATTTATTTTGTATTTCTTGTGAATGTAGGTTTTTCACTGAAAATCAAGCTCTTTGTTTTGCACATGTGGAAAAATAGCAGATTATCAAAACAAAATTTTGAAAAATATCAGTGTACTGGTCCTTGATCCAACAAAAAAAATGAATTTCGATATGTATACAAAAAAATTATGTTGTATACAGTCCACCTATGTCTGAATTATAATTGGTTTGACTTCAAAACTTGATTAAAGAAAAAATATTAAATAAAGCACTATGAAACCAAATGAAAGTGCTAGATATTGTAGTTAGAAATCTAAATTCGAAAAAATTAGAATTTTATCCTTCATGGAAAAAAATTTATGATGTATACAGTGAGCATCACTCCTTAAAAATGGTGTTTATTGAAAAAAACTAGTTTTTGAAGGAGATGGAAAAAGAAGTGCAATCTTATTCCAAAAAATTTGAAAAAAAATATATTTAGAATCTACAGACAAAATGTCACAAATTACTAGTTTGCATCATCTTCAAATTCCTCACAGTTTAGCCGCTATAGGTGCCCAAAAGTGAATATTTAGTTAGAAAAAGTCAGTTCAGTGTCTAGTTTGGCCAAAAATTGTAAACCAGTATTGTGGGATCACCCTTCCATCTAGATCCTCCAAAATGTATAATTTGACCCATCAAAGAGTGGTGCCTTATTTGCAGACAATCCCTCTTGCACCACTGAGTGTGCCATCTTAGATCTACCTCAAGATGATTAAGCTTATTCAAAGTAGTTCTTGGCTTTGATACCAATTGTAGGGAACACAATCTACTATGAGGGGCGATGAATTAGTAGATCAAATCTATTTAAAACTCTTAACTCAATCACATATGCCAAAACAAGAAACTTGAATATTCACTACAACTAATCAAGCATCAATCAAGAACACACATTCATACAGTAGAACACCACATCTATATGTGGAAACCCAATATGGGAAAAACCACAGTGAGAATAACTACTTGGATCTGGTATCCAAATATAGCCTCACGAAGCATGAATTTAGAACTGAATTTTACAATATGAAGTAGGCACCAACCTACTGGAGACACCGATCCCCTATTATATCTGTAGGCACCAACCTACTAGAGATACCAATTCCTAACATAGATTAGTACAACATGTAGAACACCAGTCCTATCAGATTACATAAATAAAGCTTGTGGATCTTCAATTGTAGCCAAATACATATCATACACTTTTGAATTGGATACAAACACTCTTCCACATTGGCCAAGGATCTACAAATAACCAAGATGATGTAGGGTGGACCTAAATTCAAATTACATGAAACATGTAATAGGTTAATCCAAAATCAAATTTATTGTCTCCAAAAGAACTTGATGTCATGCACTTCCACAAGAATCTTAACCAGGTCCTATCTTGACACCACACACTAGAATTGAATACCATATGCTATTAGCCATTATCGCACAGGTCTCAAACACCAACTAGTTGACAGACAGGCACAAAGAACCTTCTATCACTTAAATCTTTTTGCATGCTGAACATATCCTCTAAAACCTTAGGAATGTGATAGAACATGTGTATATATACTCTCATTTCAAACCGTAGAGACAAAATCACCCTCTAAAAAAAATGTTGACCATAATTGAATTGCTAGATGAATCTCTCTTCCTTGAAACTCTAAACTGAAACATTTTGATACAACCTTTTGAATCTCTTCTATCCTAGTGAATAGATGAATGCATGATATTGCAAGCATACACATAACTCCCGATATACAACATACTTCTAGACAACAAACACTTTAATATAGCTAGAAAAATATATTTTTACAAATCTTTGCAACTCAAAATGATATGATAGTACAATTACAACGTGTAGAAAGGTATGATAGTACAACTCCTAAAAATATAGTGCCACCTCTAATCATATTTCCTTTGACAACCACATACACCTTTGACATCAATGACAACCTCAATTCAACAAAAACCTCCAAAAGTCTCTAATGCTCAAACATAATTTACAATATTATGACAATAAACAAACCACAAGCTCCTATATGTACCTTGACTATTCCTTGGATGTCACCTAGGTTGACTTAGATAATTATATATAACACATAGGATATCCTAAATATGTAAATAAGAATATATAATAATGATCATATAAATTAATGAAGAGTCAAGGTGGAAAAAATCTGATTATGCATAAGCATATATGTAGACTATAAGGTTACTTAGGGGTATATCATTAATTTATTATGTAATCTCTTCACATCTCTTTCACTACATGGTACATATTATACTATTACTTTTTCTATGTTTTTCACTTGATCTTGTCACTTGGAAGCAAGGTTGTTATTTTTTATTTTGAAGGGTTGTATTTATTTATTGCTACACTTAGGGGAAAAGGTGGGAGAATCCTTCATCTTTATCTTCAAATACACATTGATAAGTATCTCTAGTATGCATCTTTTATTAAATATTTAAATTCATTTATTGCATGCTTACACTTTTTTTCTTCCTCATATTATCATGCTTAATCTTATTTTATCATATATTTTATCATATTTAAATTTCTATGCTTATACTCAATTATTCATACTTAGATTGGCATGCTTATACTCAATTTTCTGTTTACTCATATTATTGTGTCATTATGTTAGATTTTATCTTATTTTTCTCTCTCCTTGAGCTCAATGCATCCATTTTTGGTACACACGAAAGAGAGGGAACATGTTATAATTTATTTATTTTTCATCTTTTGAGTAGTTTTCATAGGTTGATAACACACATTTTATTAAACAACTCAAAACTATAAATTCTTGCATCCTTTATTCCATTATTATTTTACTTATTTCTATTTTAATATGAAGGTGCACTTAGTTTCACACACATAAAAGTGGATGCAAAAGGTAAAGGTGAAAATTTAATATCCTAGAAAATTTACCTCTTGTTTTACTCCACTTGAAATACACTTATGATCTTAAGGTGACCCTTATAGAATTACCCAATTTGGAAAACAAATTATGCTCTTAAAGGGGTCCTTTTAGAATTAACTAATGTGGACACATGTTCATGTTCATAAAGGGGTTCTTAAAGGCCTTAATTTGTGTATCTAGGGTGTGTATTTAAACAAGTCACCCTTAGGTCATTTCACACCATCATAGTAGAGATAAGTGAATCGCATCGCATTAATGTATCATGGACAACATATTCAAAAATATTTTTCTGATATTTTTCAAGTTCACAATAAGTCTAGCTACATGAACACATGACATCCAAATCTATAGTCCCTTTTAAACTTTGATTGTTAATTCAATTATAAGGCTTAACCAATGCACAAGGTGGAAGTTAGATCTTTTCTACACCCTATCTTAGCAAGTTGAATGGTGCTTCATTGCACCACCCATTTTTCTTACTTTATATAGAAACAAATGAACACTTACTAGTATCATAATTTATTAGTTTCAAGACTATTAATTTTTATTAGGGTTATATGAAGATTCAAGGTCACACTTGCAATCTTGAACTTACATAAATTCTATGAAAAGGTCACTTTAGATTTCATCATCTTACTTGTAATGCATCTGATTTTAAGTGATTATGACAAACAATTAAAAATTTATTACCAAAATAGGAAAAACAAGTTTTTGAATGGATTAAGGTTGCCTAGAAGGTTCGAGGATGCATTTAGAAGGTTTAGTGCACAATACATGCAACCTTGATCTAGGTCATCACATAATCTCATATATTAGAGTGCACATTGTCTCAATTGTTTATTTTTAGATCCATTCTCAAATTTCAAGCATTTAGTCTCTTTCATAACAATGAGCATCCCTTCATCAAGATACACCTTTATTTTAATCATTTCATTCATAATTTAATTCTAAATTTAACACACCTATAAAATCAACCACTCATCTATATTAATTTTTTTTTTTTTGATGAATTAACACCAATGAGGGTGGCACTCTTTCATTGATTGAAAATTGAGGGTGAAACTTATTCTTCTTTTAATAATCAATAATTTAATTATTTTCCTTTTAATACTAAATTTGATGTTTCAACTATAATACATAAATACATATACAATATATATATAATCAATGTTGAATTTTAATAAATAAAATAACATATAATATCTAATATTTTTTAGCTGCATCTTAAAAAGGAAAAGCAAAAGATAAAGTCAATGGATCTTTGATGAAAACAATCTTGTAAATATATAAAATCTTCCATCGGAAACATATTATTAATACCTAATATTTCTTGAAGGCGTCAACAATGGCAGGTTTCCTTTGGAATCATCTCCAAATACAAAAACCACGTCAACCAGCAGAGTAAGGAAAGGTCAAAGTAAAGTGACTCTGCCTATCCACTTAAACCCTGGAATTCGTCAATCTGTTGAAATGCAAAATCCCTGTGGGGCGCCCAACACAGCATTATTTATATCCGTTGCGCTATGCTCTACTCGCAATATCTTTCATTTGGTTTACCCACAGCAAAGAAATTCACCAGAATGGGCAGTTATTTCTCATGCGCTTCATTTATTCTGCCGTCTGACACTGTTAAAGTTGTGATGTTGGATAGAAGCGTTAAAGAGTTTGAGAGAGGAATAAAAGCTGCAGAAGTCATGCTGGAAAATCCTCACCATTTTCTCTGTAACGCCAATTCTTTTCAGGCGGGGAGTCGCATCGATCCGCTGCAGCAGGTTACGAATTACAAGTAAAAGAAATTTATGTTCTTTTTCCCATGTCCAGATTACACTCTGCGCTCTCGCCTTCAGTGATGGTCGCCATTAATGCGTGTACAAAGAAAACTTCCCACAAATTTTCTTCTTTCCGCCCAAACACTGAAATTTGTCATTCCTACAAAACAGAGGAGTTTTCAGTGCAACCAAAGCTGAATTTGGAGGAGTTTCCGGAGATTGAATGCAGATTATACAGGATTACTTGGAAGCCAAAGTTGGAGAGCATTAGGGAAGTCCATGTTAGGGGATGACGTAGGCTTTTCTTAAATTGACTAGAGATTGAACGCCCACAAAGAATGGTTCAAAAATATATCTTGAGAAGAAAGAAAATCCAAAACGATGGATTTGTATTCCTAAATATCATTACACAATATTAAAAATTATGCGCATGTTAATTTTAAATACTTTTTATAGTTTCTTTAACTATTAAAAGTTAAAGACTAGTGGAGCTGCAAAAGAGTTTGAAATGTTCATATTTCCACTCATATGTTCAAGGGAAAATTCTTCTTTTATATAAATATCTATGCTAAATAAAAGTCGGTATTTGCATGGTGTGATGGTTTAAAGGTGGGCATTGTTGTTCTTGCCACCAAGGTTCAAACCCCATTGGGGTGGTATTGTTGAGTAGTTATATTGGAGATGAGGTCCCCTATTTGTAACCTCACCAGTTCATAACTTTGGGTCCTAATGTTTAATTAGAAATTTAGAGAAAGAAAATGATGTAAAAGATATTGATAATTAATTTATCTATTTTAAAATTTTAAGGTGTGATTAAAAAAATACTTTATAATTTATAAATTAATTGTGTTCTACTCTAGCTTAGATTCATATTTCTACCATTAATATATGTAAGTATGGAAATGAAATGTGTAAGTATGAAAATGATATGACATGCAAAATTTAACTTGAACTTATAGAAATGGTAAACTTTCAATAAAATAAATATAATGTTTAATTATAATTTAGAGAAAAAAAAATGATGTAAAAGGTATTTATAGTTAATTTATCTATTTTAAAATTTTAAGGTCTATTAAAAAATACTTTAGAATTTATAAATTAATTGTGTTCTAATCTAGTTTAGATTCATATTTCTACCATTAATATATGTAAGTATGGAAATGATATGTGTATTTATGAAAATGATATGAAATGCAAAATTTAACTTGAACTTATTGAAATGATTGACTAAACCATTATAATTGGAATTTTCTTGCATATGTGTTTTAGATCTAAATCTAAAAATGAAAACCAATATAAGAAATTGCGAAGCGAGGGTCATGTTCTCCTCAATTAAAGCCCTAGGAGCTTTGATTCATCATCTATGAACCAATATACACAATAACAAGTAAGCATACAATATGTCTGACAAAATTATGATTTAACAACATAATTTCAATGATGATGCTATGATGATGTGCAAGTATATTGGGCATGTACCATGACATCACATGTCATATTGAATATATTTAAATACAACATAATACACATATCAATATAAATATGTGTTAAAATAACTTGCAATAACTAGCACAAGTTGGCAAACTGTTCCAAATTTAAAACTTGAATCTATGACCTAAAATAATTTTACACCTACAAATTTGATTTGATCCAAGGTAGTGAATTTGAGGTGTAATTCTTCAAGCAAACACACTTAGGACATTAGTTGAATGAACAACCCTTTTTGAAACAACAAAAACAATCCTAAGATGCAACAACAACATATCACATTATGCAACATGTAAATAGGTATCATGGGATACATAATGACATAAGAGCACTAACAACAATAAAAACATCACCACTACTCCAAGTAAGATGACACCAATAGAGGACTTACCAATCACAATACAAAGCCACGACGATCGAGTACTAACCCATGATCATGTTCTCTCATGAAAATAACACCAAAGTAGAATGAGGGAATCTTCAACCTCAATTCCATACCAAGACCCACTTACAAGCCCTAACACACCCATGAAAACTCACGCATATGATGAAACGTCTAGGAGCCAACACACCTCCATGAGACAATGAAACTAACAGTTTTTGAAACAAGGAGTAGAATGAGGAACATTCACCTCCAATCCACTCAACAAAAACCTTATACAAAATCTAGATGCAAGGATAATCCTACACAAGAGGTTATCTTACTAGGAGGTACACACCCTCCACCAGTTGGAACAATGACAAGTCATTTCCAAGAAATAATGTGCTTCCTAAAGCAAAGAGGTTTGTACTCCCTAAGTATGAAACTTGTTAAAAAAATGACATGGGAAGACTCACTAGGCCAAGGGGAATAAATTTTGTAAATAAAATTTCCTTGATAAATAGTTGAAAGACCTAACTCAAGACAAAACAACAAAACCTAAGACACCAAAGGACACTAGTACTTGGGAAGGACACTAGGATGAGTGGGGTGTCTAGGCTTGGTCTTGAAGTCCTTGTCTAACACTAGAGTCATGCTTTGGCACCAGAGTTCTTGTCAGGTGTTGTAGTCCTTTCTTAACATTATATTCATAAATATAGTTCAAGTATCCTAGCTAATTAGTAAACTAAAGCTATTTTTTTGGTCCCAAAGACATGCACAATGCCCAAAGACCACTAAGAAAGAATCATAATGAGAAATAGATTAAAAAAAAAATGATTGAGGAACCAAAAGGTCCTAGACACCTGATCTCACCTCACACTAGCCCACAAAGGAGATAAATTAGGTAAGGGCTAAGGAGACCACAAGAAGTTCCAACACAAGGCTAGATGAAGAAGGGGTGAAGGTGAAAGATGTACCACACAACCCAACCCTACAAATACCACTCAAAGAACCCTAAATGGACCCTCAATGAGGGAGGTCTTTGCATCTAAACACAAAGAAAGCATAAGGAGAAGGCTAGAGATACAATTATCCATTTTACATGTCTTTCAACTTAGGATTCATTTTAAAACCCAAAATGAAGTGTGCTCTATATTCATTTTTAACTAACATTGTAATAAATTTAAAGAACATGGAAATAAAAAACATGTAATAAATGTCTTGGTTGTTATTTTGTTTGAAGGGAAAAAGGCCCCTAGTCTTAGAGACAATTTCCCTCTTTTATTTTTCCAATCCTTTTGGGACATTATGGGGAAGGATGTTCTAAACGTCACTAAGGAGTTTTTTGGGAGTAGGAAATTACTAAAAGAACTAAACTCGACCTTTCTGGTTCTCATTATGAAGTTTCCTGGTGATAAGCCCTTTGGGGATTTCAAACCTATTACCTTGTGTAACTCAATCTATAAGATCATCTGTAAGGTTATTATAATTAGATTGTAGTCTATTCTTCAAGAGCTAATATCCACTCAAAAAAATGGGTTTGTTCATGAAAGATAGATTGTTGACTCCATAATTTTTTTTTTTGAAATTATTCACTCTCTTGGTGAATAAGAAGGTTGGATTCCTTTTAAATATGGACTTAGTTAAATATTATGATCAAGTTAACTAGAACCTTTTAACCCATGTTCTAGTGACTTCTAGTTTTGGTAGCAATTTTATTGACCTTATTATTTATCTTATCTCCTCCCCTGGTTTCTTTGTGATTATTAATGGTTCTCTCTCTGAATTCTTTAAAAGTTTTAGAGGGATAAGATAGGGGGTCCAATTTCTCCATTTTTCTTTATCATTATGGTGAAATCCTTGGGAAAAATTATTTAATCAGAGGTTAATGGTTGTTCTCTTATAGGGATTTATATGTCCTCTCATAGTCCTCCTAGCTCTCGACAACAATTTGTCGATTTTACAATCATTATGAAGGATGCTCCAATGAAGGTAGTCAAAAAGTTGAAATTTATTTTGTTGAATTATGAGAAAGTTTCTAGTCAACAAATCAACATCCAAAAAAGAAACACTTTCATTTTTTAACACTCTCATTTAGCTTTAGTTAGAGTTATCTGGTATCCTTCGTTGTAATGTGGGAAGTTTTCCTTCTTCCTATTTGGGGCTTCCACTTTGTGTGAACAAGATCCCACATTCATTTTGGTTAGGGTTGTTTGATAGATTCCATTCAAAAGTACTTGGTTGGAAGGGTGCTTTGCTCAACCAAGCTCAAAAGGTTCAACTTCACAAAGGTACTCAAGCCAAAATTTACCCGCCTATTCTATGAGGACCTTTTAAAGTTTCAGGTAAATATGTTGAAAAGTTTGATCAAATTCAAAAGAGTTTCCTTTGGGTAGGAACCAAAGATAGAAAAAAAAAATTGGTGTTTTGGGATCAAATTTGTAGACCAAAGAAGTTGGGAGGCATGGGTATTAGGAAGATTAAAGAATTTAATAATTCTCTACTTGCGAAAAATTCTTGGAGACTCATATTTAATCAAGAGGATTGGTCCAACATCATGAAGAATAAGTAATTCTTTTAATACAATAACTTTAGGGAGGTTCTGGATATTGACCAACTTCCAAAGTGCTCCTAGTTTTGAAAAAAAAAATCATTCTAGGTTTATCACTCACAAAGGTTCATGTTGGGTCTTTGATAACAATAGGATGATTAACTTCTAGGATGATGTTTGGTGTGACAACCTTCCACTTAGAGATCTTCCCTAAGCTCAACCTTTGAAAGATTTGTGTGTTAGAATCTTTGGCTGCTGGGAGGCTGATTATATTCAAAATGGTAATTGGAAGAATTTGAGGGCTATCGATCTAAATCTAGGGAAAATTTAGTGCTTCCTTTCTTTTATTCATATCCCTTATTTCCTGAAAGTTGACAAGTTGATTTGGAACCCCTGTTTAGATGGTTTGTATTCAACTACTTTGAGCTTTGGGGTGTTGATGGAGAACCAAAATCCTCCCCCTTTTTGGAGCTCTCTTTCGAACTTGATGCCCATTCCTAAGATCAATATTTTTCTTGGATCATGATCATAATAAAATACTTATTGAGCTACTAATATTTGTAAAAGGGAGTTCACCTTTCATAATAGGTGCATGCCCTATGTGAAATTAATTTGAAAGATATCTTTCATATTTTCGTTGTTGATTACTGGAATTTGACCTCTTGATTACTGATATTTGACATGTTGATTACTGAAATTTGGCTAAGTTTGAAAAATTGTAAGATCAAAAAAATAGAATTTTAATTATAACTCCTAGAGATCTGAAACCACTCTCAAACATCCTAAAACTATATACATGAAATATAACTTAAAGTACTAAGAAAGTAAACGTCCATATGTAAATGTCAACTTATATTGTTTATTTCATGTATATAGTTTCCCTAAAAGATAACAAGAAAAAAGAGACAAGAAAAAGAGAAGAAAAAAAATTCAATGTAGACCAAAACACGAGCAAGTTATAACATGTTCACGTTGTGAAATTTTTTTTTGATTTCAAAAAATGTAATTTTTTGAATTCAAAATACATGCATTTTTTGAAATTTAAACCATAACATGAGCGTGTTATAACAAACTTACGTTATGGCTTGGTAGTGACCAAGCCCTAGGCTTGGTTACTACCAACCCATAACACGAGTGTTTTTTACTATAACGTGCTCACGTTTTTGCTATTTCAGAATGAAAAAGTAAATTCACCACTTTTTGGCCCCCCATCTTTTTGCACTTACCCTATGCTTCTAGTCAATTATCCATACATAGATTGTATGCTTATACTCAATTTTCTATTTATGCATATTATTGTGTTATCATGTTATATATTTTATCTTATTTTTCTCTCTCCTTAATCTCAATGCATCGAATTTTGGTACACACAAAAGAGAGGGAACATGTTATAATTTATTTATTGTTTATATTTTGTGTAGTTTTCATAGGTTGAAAATACATAGTTTATTTAGCAACTCAAAACTATAAATTCTTGCATCCTTTATTCTATTAGTATTCTACTTATTTCTATTTTAGTATGAAGGCACACTTAGTTTTTCACACACATAAAAGTGGATGCAAAAGGTAAAGGTGAAAATTTAATATATTAGCAATTTTACCTCTTGTTTTACTCCATTTGAAACACATACTTATGATCTTAAGGCAACCCTTACAGAATTAGCCAATTTAGAAAAAAAAATCATGTTCTTAAAGGGTTCCTTTTAGAATTAACTAATGTGGACACATGTTCATGTTCATAAATGGGTCCTAAAAGGCCTTAAGATGTGTATCTAGGGTATGTATTTAAAGTAGTCACCCTTAGGTTATTTCACACCATCATAGTAGAGATAAGTGAATTGCATCACACTACATGTATTGTAGACAATATATTCACAAATATATTTCTAACATTTTCCAAGTTCATAATAATTCTAGCTACATGAACACACGATATCCAAATCTATAGTCCCTTTTAAACTTTCATTGTTAATTCAATTATAAGGCCTAACCAATGCACAATGTGGAAGGTTGTTGGGGTTTTGCTCTAGTGTCTCTGTGTTTTGGCTTGGAAACCTATTTGAATTGTTTTATTAGTGTCCTAGAGCTTATTTTTGTGTCCTCTTTGCATTTGAACCAATCTTATATCCTTGTCGCAATCTTGACTTGAAAAGAAAAAAAATCACTTAATCTCTTGAGGGGGTAGTATACCAGCATTTATTCCTTCTGCTAAGGTACAATGGGGCATCTTGAAAAATCATTAATTTTTAGATTTTTGATCTGAGCAGCAATGTTGATCTAAGAAGCAAAGCATTAGTTCTTTGAACCAATGTAGTAGGTACCTCGCTTTAAAGAGGGGAAAAATGTAGACACTTAAAATTGTCCTAATCAATATCACATATTCAATTTGATTACAAACACCATTTTCATTCTAATTCGACGTGCTTTCATTTATTTGATTAAATAATCCTAATTGTTTAATTAAATTCGTCATTTTCTTCTATTAATCAGATAATCAACATTATTGGATTAATTCACCTCTTTCATGCTAATTTTTATCCTATTTCATTAAATAATGTAAATTATTTAATTAAATCCCCTAATTCTTCATCTCATTTGATTAAATAATCTCAATTGTTTAACTAAATGTCATTAATCCCACCCTTTTAATTAAATGAGCTAATTGCTTAATTAAAATCCTAAATTCCCCCATCTTGCACAATTAAATAACATCTTAATTATTTATTTGACTAATACCTTTTAATTCCTCAAATTTATCTCACTTGCAAGAGAATATTCTCAAGAATATTCCTCCACTTTAAACTCAAACATTTCCCTCCCACATGGAAATATCTTGCACATTCCTCCTAATTTGAAGTATTTGTGTTTTTTGAAATCAATTGCAACCCTTGATTAATTTTTTCAATCCATGTGATATTTTAATCTTGATCCTTTATTTGATCCTTGATCTATGTCATTCCCTCTCATCCATTTCTATCCATTGATTTACCTAAAAATCCTATAAATAGCCCTCATTTTATGAGCAATTCATCCACAAAGCTTTAGATTAATTGCACTATAGCCATTTTTATATCCATTTTGAGAGCATTTTGCATCCATTTCTTCATTAAAGCATAACTTCAAAGCTTGCTTCAACAATGATATTAGGAAAGGGCTAATCATTCCACATTAATTCAACACTAATCCCCCAATGGGATGAGGTTTGAGTGTTAATTATGTTGTAATTTCATGATTTAATGTTATTTGTGTTTTAATGGCTTCTTAGTTGATATTCAAGAATTTCATTGGGAATATGACTTAGTTAGGTTAATTGATTCATTTAATGGCTTAATTTAGTTGTCTTTGACCTAGTTAATATTCATGTTCACATCATCTATAATAAAACATTTTTTAATTATTTAATTATCTCAAATATTCCTTATATCTATATTAATCAAATATTCTTTTAGTTATTTAATTAATCTATCATTATCTACAACATTAATTTAAATAATTTCAATTACCTCTTTTTGGTCTATTATAATTAAATAATTTTTATAAAAAAAAATTAGCTAACACTTATTCCATAATTAAATAAATTAAAATAATTTATTTAATTGCCTCTTTCCCTCCAAAATAAATAAAATTAATATTTTATTTATTTCTCCAACTATACTTTATGAATTAAATAAATTTATTTATCTCTTTCAACTATTACACATCATCAATTCAATCCATTTATTAATTTTAGCTCATACCCTTTTTCAATTTTTCTCATCTATTGATTCTTCTAATTAATCTCCACTATTGATCAAATATCTTGAGTGAAGCATATAAATAAAACCCTTCATCCATATATTATTCTCTAACTAGCTATTATATATCATTATCAAGATCTAAAGCACTAGCATTATCATTATCAAGTGTATTGTCATTATCAAGCAAGTTCATATCAATATATTTTATCTAGCTCTCATATTTCTCTATTATATTTGAGCATATATCATTATCATTAAAAATTCATACTATCATAATATCATTGTGCTATCATGGCTATGTTATTTTGAAGAGCAACCCACATATCAAGAATTCAAGCAAATAGAAAAGAAACAACGGAGAAAATAAAGGTCTTCGCTATGGTATAATTGTTTATTATTTGACTCATGCATAGATCTTAGGCTATATTGAGTGATTGTTGAGTGTAAATTTGGTACTTTAATTGCACTATTCTTATTTTACATTAATTCTCATTTTCATCATCCATAATATTTATACATCAAATGACGTCAATATAAACTCATAATGGCCCTCGTGAGTCCAAAATATTTTCTTGGGAATATCTTCTTATTTAATTCAAATTTGGTGATAACCTAATGTAAGGTCAAGTTTTATTAAAAACATAACTCCATTCAATGCATCTAGTAAATCATTAATGACTTGAATAGGAAACTAATCATTTATGGTTTTCTTGTTGATCTTTCTAGAATTTGGATACATGCATTATGTGTCATCCTTTATATGCACCATCAACACTAGAGAGGGGTAAACAGTTTGGCTATGCCTAATGATACCTACCTCTAGCATCTCCTAAACCATCTTCTCAATCTCATGTCTTTATATTAATGGATTTCTACAAGGTTTGTTATTTGGTGGTTATCTCTATGGTACTAGCTAATGACATGATCTTGATTCTTTTTAGGAGGCATTTCTTTAGGCATATCTCCAAAAACCTTTGAATGATTATTTATAATTTCTTATATATTTGGATAGGTAAGAGTATTAAATAAATCAGACGCTAGTGAAAATAATTGGGCGTCAAATCCATTACCTCATTTTTTAATAATATTTTGTATTTAATATAATCTTACCATTTATGGGGACTTTACAATAAACCTTCATAGTTCAACCATCTGTTGGAGTTAAAATGACACTGAGATGGGAGGGGTGAATTAGTGACTTAACAGATTTGACCAATTTTCAAAAATTCAAAAACATAGCTCAGATTTGATCTCAATATTACTCTGATTAATGCATTCATGAGTTGAATGTAATCATTCATAAATAGAATTGAGAAAAGTAAAAGTTCCAACAGTGAACTGAAACAACAACACAGTAAAGCTGTGAGAACACAAAAGAACAAAGAGACACAAAAAATTTCCGAGTGGAAAACCCTCCTGGGGTATAAAAACCACTCCCGAAATGCCTTCCAGGCTTAATCTTTTAATCAACAGTTCACAATGCCTTATAGGCTGATTTTTGAGCACCCACTCAAGGAGCACCAACCCCTCGTTTAGAGATATCTATCTCAAGGAGTACCAACCCCTCAAATTATGATTTGAACAACAATAATAACTCAGAGGATTTCTCTGTTTTCAATTAAGCACATGTTTCTCTGTTTTCTCATCTACAGAATACCTTAAAGATTCAATAATTGAATCCCTAAAATACTATATAGAGAAGAAATTTACAATATATCTGCATCTTGTTATTCAGATTTTATTGCAGAGTTTTATCCATACATTCTCATACAGCCAAGGAATGATAATCTCAGAATTACAACTACCGAACTGAAAACATAGTTTTCTGCTTCTATTTATACATCTTTTTGAATTAAATGCTAGAAAAGTAATTGTCATCCGAAGTAACGGCTAAACAACCAACCTAAGAATATTCAGACTGAATTTAACAAAGCTGTTTAAAATAGAAATCTTCATCTTGTACCTAGCAAGATTATTAGTCGAGGTGAAATTTATTTCCCAATACAAGAGTCATTTCACCCAGCAAAGAGCCGACCTCAACAAATCTGAAACGTATGTGATCATTTCACTCCTTAAAAAGCACAACTGCCCACCACAGACAAATCTACAACTCCCATGGCTCCATCAACCACTGTCGAGCTTCCAGCCAGAAACGTACCAAAAAAAAAGCTTCCATATACCACTAATAAGGCCGTTACAGCTAGCAACAACAGAAACTAAAACTCTTATGATGGCAGCCAGGCTAGGGTTCCATACCCAGTCAAAAGGAATAATTGCAAATTTTTCCCTAAGTAACTTTCTTTTCAATTGATGTGACGATATGTCGAAGGCAACTTTAACGCCAGACATTCAACCCTAATTCAATCATTAGTCGTCCCCTTGGTTCAATTTGTTTTCGTTGTGACACATCAAAGTCGGGGAGAAGACATAACGAATACATCATGTCTCATCGATGGGCTTCCTTAGAGTATTATTCATTCGCTGAGACATAAGGAAACTTCTCACTGAGATGCCCCTTTAGTTTCATTCACTATCACTGTGACCAAACGATATCAGAGAGACCTCTTGTAGACTCCATAATGTTTTTCCGAGAGCCATATAACATTCTTCTGGTCGTTGAGACAAAAAGTATCTTTCACCGAAATGAAATCACCATTCGTCTTCGCTAAGACACAGTATAGTTAGGGTGACGTCTCGTAGAGCATCCTGTGTCATACCGAAAGACCACATGAATAATTCTGTCGCTATGACAAATCGGTCTCGAGGAGACCTCATATAGATAAGATTTTGTTCACCGAAGATCACCCACCATCTTGTGAGTACCTGAGACAAGGCAGATCTTATGCTGACAAAGTCTTTTTATGTTCCATCGGCGAGACCGAAGGTCACTCGCCGAGACCTCTTGCCGAAAACCCTAGCTTTTACTAAAATGTCCTTCCACCACCAGTCGGTGTGACTTTTTACAATCGCTATGACTTCACACCGAAAGTAATATGTCTGGCCGAAGTGAATCTTTAATGTGTCAGTCGGTGAGACACTACAGAGTCGTTATAACATTTCAGCGAAGCCACAACCTTTTTTTGATAAGACCTTTCGGTGCACGGTCAGTGAGACAATATGTCTTCAGTGAGACCACATACCAACGAAATAACATATGCCGATAGAGATCAATTTCAGTCGCCGAAACAAAGAAGAAGTCTTGCCGACAATAGCCTGTATGATAAATTCAATCGACATGACATCAAAAATGTCTTGTCGATAGGCAACACAGACATTTCAAAGTGGATCGAGGAGACCCTGCCATACTCATGCTGATATGTGTAAGCCCGAATGAGAAACAAACAATACCTGTGGTATGCAAAGAGAACCATCCTGACAAGGAAACCATTGAAAGGGATTTTGTCATCAAGGACAAACCATAAACACAACTGAGATCCAACAAACTCCCCCTTTGTCCTTGATGGAAAAACACAAATGAGGGTAAAAGCAAGAAGTTGGGTACACGAAGAGGGGAAGTTTCAACCAAAAAAAAAAATTTCGCATAAAACGCGTACGCGTTATTAAAAAAACACGTATGCGTTATGCTTTGGGTACCCGAGCCTAAAAAACGCATATGCACTAAAAAACGCGTACGCATTATAACGCGTACGTGTTATATAACGCATACACCTTTTATAACATGTAAAAATGAATTATTTAAAAAAATAAACTTTTTAGAAATGGGTACCTGTTTTAAAATGCGTACATGTTTTGAAACGTGTACGCGTTTTAAAATGGGTACCTGTTTCTTAATTTATTTATTTTTTTAATTATCAAGAAAATAAAGAGCACATGCGTTTTGTAACACATACGTGTTTTTTAAAAACGTGTATGCGTTTTTAAAATTAAAAATTCACAACCCACATGTTGCCTCGGTTTTAGGCTTGGGAAAGGCTTGGCAATCTGAGCCTTAGCCTTTGACCTGCAATTAAAAAACTAAGGCAGATTGAAGAAGAATGTCCAATTTTGGCAATATGGCTGATGGACTTTTTTTCTGAATCAATCTATAAAATTAAAACCCATTAGAGAACACGATGTCTACTTTCCAAATATATAATTTTTATTAATATTGGATTATGTTTGCTATTTTTTAATTAATTTCTAAGCAAACTAGTCCTTAAACTTGAAATATCAGACCTTTTTTGTTTTTTAATAACTTTTTTTGGTTAAGTTTTTTGTAAAAAAAATTATATGGCATCAAACTTCAGACAATTCTCTATACAATGAAAAAAAATTTAAAAAAATGTTTAGTTTAGGTCCAATTATGTTGTCCGTACACGTTGATTTTTATAAACAACAATTAAGGCCAATAAAAATTTAATAAAAAAAAAATATTCAACCAAAAATTACAAAAAAAAATTCAAATCAAACTTCATGTTGTTAGCTCTCTTTTCCCAAAAGGAATTAGCAAAATACTTTTATTTGGGTCAAAAAGTGTTGTCCGTACACGTGCTTGGTATTGTAAAAAAAAGGGACTTTTAAAAAGTGGTTTTTATAGATCCCTATCAAAATTTAATTTCTATAATCTGGGTATTTGAATAATTTACATATTTGGAAACTAGATTCAAAATTCAAAATTTCATATTACTAACTTTTTTAAAGATTCATTGTGTAAATGCCTCAAATTTTCAGTCCAAGTGTGACAAATTTTGAAAAACAACAAAAACATTTCCACTTTTCGAGCTTTTTGTGTACCCAACTTCTTGCATCAGCCCATGACTCTCCCCCTTTTTGCCTCAATGACAAAGAATAGAAGAGAAGAATGTGCATTTCCATGAAACACAACTGAGAAGCCAACCAAAATATCATCAGAAACAGCTGCAAAAAGAATAACAGTGCAACAACCAAGACTGTAGGAGAGCTGTAAGTGAATGAAAATATATAACATGCTCCCCCTAAGCAGTAGCTTGGAGATTTAGTGAAGTAATGATTGAAAGATAACTCCCAATCAAAATCTCAGCCTTTCAAATAACTCTTTTGCTAAGGGCTTAGTAAAAATATTAGCCACCTGATCTTGTGAACCAACAAACTATAAGCAGACATCATTAGCTAGTACCTCTTCTCGAAGAAAGTGAAACTTGATAGCAATATGTTTAGTGTGAGAGTGCATCACATGATTTTTTGAAATATTTATCGCACTAGTGTTATCACAAAGAATGGAAACAGGTTTAGGAACTTCAATACCCATATCAGATAGAGTTTGACTCATCCAAAGAACTTGAGTACAACATGAAGTGGCAGCAATGTACTTTGCTTCAGCAGTAGAAAGAGAAACAGATACTTGTTTCTTGTTGTGACATGCCACTAAACGATCACCAAGAAAGAATGCAGCACCACTGGTGCTTTTCCTATCATCCAAACAACCAGCCCAGTCAGCATCAGTATAAGCAATCAAAGAGAAATCATTGCTTCTAGGATACCAAAGACCATAATCAAGAGTGCCCTGAATATATTTAAAAATCCTGTTAACAGTAGTGACATGGGATTCTTTAGGTGATGCCTGAAACCGTGCAACTGTGCAAACTGTCTGCATAATGTCAGGTCTAGAGGCAGTTAAATATAAAAGACTGCCGATCATTGATCTATATTCTGTTTGATTTGAATCAGGAGAATCATCAATTTTAGTAAGTTTGCATCCAGTAGCCATTGGAGTGCTAACAGGATGACATTCATCCATTTTAAATTTCTTAAGCATCTCTTTAGTATATTTGGTTTGCGAAAGAAATATTCCATTCTCACATTGAGAGATTTGAAGACCCAGAAAGAAATTTAATTCTCCTAACATTGACATTTCAAACTTAGATTCCATTATCTGAGAAAACGTTTTACTCAAGGTAACATTATTGTAGCCAAAGATAGTGTCATCAGTTGACGTAAATTTCAACAGCCAAAATATCAGAACCTTCAGTTTTAACATAAAGATTGTTGTCTACACCTCTAACAAAACCATTAGAAATCAAATGACTGTCCAGCCTAGAGTATCAAGCTCTAGGTGCTTGTTTTAAGCCATAGAGGGCCTTTTTCAATCTGTAAACATGATCAGGCTTATCTTTGCAAATAAATCCTTCAGGCTATTCAACATAGACCTCTTCATTTAAATAGCCATTTAAAAAAGAAGTTTTGACATCCATTTGATAAACAGTAAAGTTTTTGTAAACAGAATAAGCCAAGAATATTCTGATAGATTCTAGTCTAGCAACAGGTGCAAAGGTTTCACCAAAATCAATACCTTCTTGTTGAGCATAGCCTTTGCAGAAAAATCTTGCTTTGTTGTGAATAACATTACCATTTTCATCAACTTTGTTTCTGTATATCCATTTGCCTCCAATGACATTCTTGTCATCTGGTCTTGGGACTAACTCCCAAGTCTGATTTTTCTCAATTTGATCAATTTCTTCCTGCATAGCATTAAGCCAACATGAGTCTTTGAGAGCTTCATTAAAAAATTTAGGCTCAAATAGAGTAACTAGACAGAAAGTTATTTGTGCCTTTTCATCAAATTTTGCAGTATTTCTTCTAGTTTGAACTCTTGCATTTTTATCCCCAATAATCTGATATTTGGGGTGATATATAGCTAGAGTTTTTGAAGGAGCTTTTGATGCAACCTTTTCAGGACTTGCTTTTTCAATTTTAGGGCTTGCTGATTCAGCAATAGGCTTTGCTGTTTCAGCTCCTTCTGAAATTATTTCAAGTTCAAGTTCTTCTTCCTCATTATCCTACAAAGATTCAGCATTCAAATGTGGTCTTTCATCAAATTTTACATTAACAACTTCAACAATCTTATTAAACCTTTTGTTAAGACATTTATAAGCTTTGCTATGAGTTGAGTATCCCAAAAAGATACCCTCATCACTCTTTGATTGAAATCTCCCAAGGTTATCATCATCTTTCTTGATAAAACACTTACTTCCAAAAAATTTAAAGTGTTTGACAGAAGTAGTTTTTCCATACCAAAGTTCATAAGGAGTGTGTTTAGATTTCACCCTAAGCTGCACTCTATTCAAAATGTATACAGCTGTATGAACAGCTTCTTTCGAATACATATCAGACAACTTAGCTTCATCTAGCATGGTTCTAGCCATTTCTTTTACAGTTCTATTCTTACGTTCAACTACCCCATTTTGTTGAGGTGTTTTTGTGGCAGCATACTATCTTTTAATGCGTGTTGTTCACAGTAATCAATAAACTCTTGAGAGTGAACTCACCTCCTTTGTCAGAATGCAGACATTTAAGTTTCAAATCATATTCCTTCTCAACCAATTTACGAAAGATTTTAAACCTTTCAAAGGCTTCTGATTTGTGCTTAAGAAATGTGACCCAAACCATTCTAGTATAATCATCCACAAATAGCATAAAGTACCTTTCACCATTAATAGACCTTGTTCTAGTTGCCACATAAATCAGTATGTGTTTTTGAAGAAGAATGATCTTTTGTTTTGAAACTGATTTTAGTTTGTTTACCCCTTAGGAATTTTTTGGCTTGTTAAGGAATGATAAACCTCTAACATTCTGATTCTTACTGATTCTAACCATATTTTCAAAGTTTATGTGTCCTAATCTTTTATGCCATAACTAGCTTTCTTCAATTTGGCTCATTAAACACATACCTTGATTATTGTCATTGCTTGATGTGTCGAGAAGATTATACACATTTCCTTTTGTCCTCCTTCCAGCTGCAACAGCCTTTCCAATCTTGTTCTTAATCTCACATCCCTGCGAAGTGAAAAGAACATGATAACCACTATCACAGATTTGACTAACACTTAGAAGATTGTGTTTGAGACCTTCCACATAGTACACATTAGAGATAGGAGTGTCTTCATTCAGAAGAAGTGAACCTCTACCTTTAATTTGAATACCAAAGTTATCACCAAACTTAACATATCCACCTACATAATCTTCAAGATTTATAAACTTATCCTTGTTGCCAGTCATATGGTTAGAACATCCACTGTCCAGGACCCATAAGTCCTTTTTCTTGGAATGAAAAGCAGTTTGAACCAACATAATTTGCTCAATGTTGTTGACAGTCTTAGGTTTCCAAACCTTTTTAATTTTTTGTTGTTTAGATTGCAGATCAGTTCTGCACTGTTTGATAGAATGTCCCAAAGCATTGCATTTAAAACATCTGATCTGTCTAACAAAACAATAGTGTTGCCTAAGACCAAACCTGGGTATTCTAGGATTCATAAGCCTGCAAGTGCTCACCTTATGGCCAAATTTGTTGCAGAAAAAAAAATAACCATAGAAGAAAGGATTCACTCTGTATGAAGATCTATTACCTCTTAAAGACTGAACATGATCCTTACCAAATTCTGAGTGATTTGAACTTGAACCTTTGACTTTAGAAGAGGGGTTTTGTTTAGGATTGTCAATTGAGCATTCACCCTTTTCAAAACCAACACCAGTTTTATCTTTGTACATCTTCTGCTTGCTGAGCATCTCATTCATTTTTAGAGTGCTTTCGTATTTTTCAATTTCCTTCCTAAGACAGACTACTTGTTCCAGTTTTTGAATTTCTTGATCTTTGCAGCTTATCGTCACTCGAAGGTAGTCCTCAACTCTTTTAGCTTCTTCTAGTTGAGTTTTTAGAGAGACTATTTCTTGATCAAGTTTGTGTTCTTGAGCAAGAACTTGTTTTCTAAGTTTTCTAATCTCTTGTAAAGCACATTTCAGCTCACTTTCAAGATCTACTTCACCTTCTTCAATGTCAATGGTGTTTGAATCATTTTGCTAAGTAATTTCAGCCATGAACAAAGTTTCATATTCTTCAACTGATGAATCTTCAGACTCAATATCAGATTCATCCTTACTAAACAGACTTTTCTTCTTTTTGAAATTGAAGTTTTTTTTAGGTTTAAAGGCCTTCTTCTTAGGCTATTTTCCAGTTGTCTCGTTGTCACAGATTTGATCATCATAGGGACACTTTGCAGTAAAGTGACCTATTTTGCCACAGTTAAAACATTTAAAGGGAAGTTTTCCCTTATATTTTCCTGATCCTTTTCTAAGTCTTCTAACAAAATAGGATTCTTTAGAATCAAACAATTCTGACTCACTGACTTGGACTTTTTCTTTCTTTTCAGTGTTAAAGGCGGTTTCTTTTCTAGTTGTGTTGTTTTTGCTAGTTCTCATTTCATAGGCAGTAAGGATTCCCTACAGACTATCTAAGGTAAGCTTATCAAAATGTTTCTTTTCTTCAAGGGCTGAAACCTTATATTCAAATTTAATCGGTAAGGTTCTAATGACCTTTGTAACCACATCAAACTCTTTTACTTCTTCTCTTAAACCTTTCATAGCATTAACAACTTCATCAACTCTTAGGAAATATTCAGCCACTTTTTCATCATCCTTCATTTTCATCTCCTCAAACTGATCTTTGAGTGTAATGATTTTTGATAGTTTGACTTTCTCATTCCCTTGGTATATATTTTCAAGTTTTTCCCAGATTTCATGAGAAAATTTGCAATGCATGACTTTAATGAACACATCTTTAGATAACCCACACAAGAGGGCATGCTTAGCTCTGGCATTTGTTTCATACCTCTTTTTTTTTAGCAGGATCAGTGGGAATAGTGGTTGGTACATTGTAATCATTTAAAACAATGCTCCAAACATCAACATCAAAAGAAATAAGAAAAGCTTCCATTTTGATTTTACAGAACACATAATCTGTTCCATCAAATAACGGAGCTCTAGTTACAGAGGCATCGTATCAAGAATGTGCCATTAAAAACAAACTCCAAGACCAAGATCAATCCAAGGTGATTAAAACCTATTAGAGGACCCTATGCTCTGATACCAATTGTTGGAGTTAAAATGACACTGAGAGGGGGGGTGAATCAGTGACTTAACAGATTTGACCAATTTTCAAAAATTCAAAAACATAGCTTAGATTTGATCTCAATATTACTCTGATTAATGCATTCATGAGTTGAATGTAATCATTCATAAATAGAATTGAGAAAAGTAAAAGTCCCAACAGTGAACTGAAACAACAACAACACAGTAAATCTGTGAGAACACAGAAGAACAAAGAGACACAAAAATTTGTAGAGTGGAAAACCCTCCTAGGGTATAAATACCACTCCTGAAATTCCTTCCAGGCTTAATCTTTTAATCAACAGTTCACAATGCCTTATAGGCTGATTTTTGAGCACCCACTCAAGGAGCACCAACCCCTCGTTTAGAGATATCTATCTCAAGGAGTACCAACCCCTCAAATTATTATTTGAACAACAATAATAACTCAGAGGATTTCTCTGTATTCAGTTAAGCACATGTTTCTTTGTTTTCTCGTCTACAGAATACCTTAAAGATTCAATAATTGAATCCCTAAAATACTATATAGAGAACAAATTTACAATATCTCTGCATCTTGTTATTCAGATTTTATTGTAGAGTTTTATCCATACATTTTCATACAGCCAAGGAATGATAATCTCATAATTACAACTACCGAACTGAAAACATAGTTTTCTGCTTCTATTTATACATCTTTTTGAATTAAATTCTAGAAAAGTAACTATCATCTGAAGTAACAGCTGAACAACCAACTTGAGAATATTCAGATTGAAGTTAACAAAGCTGTTTAAAATAGAAATCTTCATCTTGTACCTAGCAAGATTATTAGTCGAGGTGAAATTGATTTCCCAATACAAGAGCCATTTCACCCAGCAAAGAGCCGACCTCAACAAATCTGAAACATATGTGATCATTTCACTGCTTAAAAAGCACAACTGCCCACCACAGAAAAATCTGCAACTCCCATGGCTCCATCAACCACTGTCGAGCTTCCAGCCAGAAACATACCAAAAAAAAATCTTCCATATACCACTAATAAGGCCGTTACAGCTAGCAACAACAAAAACTAAAACTCTCATGATGGCGGCCAGACTAGGGTTCCATACCCAGTCAAAAAGAATAATCACAAATTTTTCCCTAAGTAACTTTCTTTTCAATCAATGTGACGGTATGTCGACGGCAACTTTAACACCAGACGTTCAACCCTAATTCAATCATTAGTCATCCCCTTGGTTCAATTCGCTTTCGCTGTGACACATCAGAGTCGAGGAGAAGACATAATGAATACATCATGTCTCATCGATGGGCTTCCTTAGAGTATTATTCATTCACTAAGACATAAGGAAACTTCTCACTGAGATTCCCTTTAGTTTCATTCACTATTGTTGTGACCAAACGATATCGAAGAGACCTCTTGTAGACTCCATAATGTTTTGCTGAGAGCCATATAACATTCTTGTGGTCATTGAGACAAAAAGTATCTTTCACCGAAATGAAATCATCATTCGTCTTCGCTAAGACACAGTATAGTCAGGGTGACCTCTCGTAGAGAATCCTGTGTCATACCGAAAGACCACATGAATAATTGTGTCACCGTGACAAATCGCTCTCGGGGAGACCTCATATAGATAAGATTTTGTTTCACCGAAGATCACCCACCATCTTGTGAGTTGCTGAGACAAGTCAAATCTTATGCCGACAAAGTCTTTTTATGTTCCATCGGCGAGACCGAAGGTCACTCACCGAGACCTCTCACTAAAAACCCTAGCTTTTACTGAAATGTCCTTCCACCACTGGTCAGTGTGACTTTTTACAATCGCTATGACTTCACATCGAAAGTAATATGTCTAGCCGAAGTGAATCTTTAATGTGCCAGTCAGTGAGACACTACAGAGTCGTTATAACATTTCAACGAAGCCACAACCTTTTGCCAATAATACCTTTCGGTGCACAGTCGGTGAGACAATATGTCTTCGGTGAGACCACATACCGACGGAATAACATATGCTGATAGAGATCACTTTCAGTTGCTGAAACAAAGAAGAAGTCTTGCCAACAGTAGCCTGTATGATAAATTCAATCAACATGACATCAGAAATGTCTTGCCAATAGGCAACACAGACATTTCAAAGTGGATCGGGGAGACCCTGCCATACTCATGCCAATATGTGTAAGCCCGAATGAGAAACAAACAATACCTGTGGTATGCAAAGAGAACCATCCTGACAAGGAAACCATTGAAAGGGATTTTGTCATCAAGGACAAACCATAAACACAACTGAGATCCAACACCATCCTACCTTCTTAGTGAATCTCATAACAACTATTGGAAGTTCATATTAGTTGTCCCTAATATAGGGAACCACTCTACTAACAACATTATATTTATTACATCCATGGGAATAGTAAATATTGGAAAATTAAATTGATAGTCAAACATGGTTAATTTAATGTTATGATATTTTCTTGAATATATGGTAGTATCCCCATCTATGATTTAAAACAAAATTTGTAGAGAAGGAAACACAAAAAAATTGAGTGAGTAGTTAACTTCTTATCAAAGAAGTTGTGAGTGCTTCCTAAATTTATTAATACTATTGATATCTCTTTCTTCAAGAAATCCACCATTTGAGTTTTTGTTGGGTGCTAATTCTAGCAAGTGCATGGTAATGAATTCTTAGTTGAGTATCTCCTGATTTATTAGATCTAACTCATTGCCACCCTCTAATATTGGTTCCACCTCTTCTTCCTCAATTGGCCCTTCAATATAGAACAAATTCTCTTTAGAGTATTTATGTCCTTGATTATATTTGATATCATAGTTAAAACATAACCTTTCAATCTCTCTTCAATTTTTTGTGGAGTTAGCCTATTAGGTTGAGGAAGTGACTATGTAGGAGATATTTTCTCTTATGCTTATTGAGTCTTTCCTTCTATTAGCCACACTTTTTTTGTTTACTTGACTTTCCATAGTCATTTATTGTGGCATAAACTATAGATATAACATACACACCTCATATTTGTTGTGGTCCTTTAAAACATGTAGGAATAATACTTTCAAAATTTCCTCTAACATTCTTCACTTTTAAAAATAAAGTTTGGAATGAATGAATATAATCCTTCAAATTTATGGTGTTTCCATAGTCCATAATGATTTGGAGATGAATTTTATAAATTTCAACTATGTCAATTTCTTTTAATATTGATGGTTTGTATCATAAGTCATGTAATCCTTCTTCAAGATGAGAAACATCAATATTTTAATATCTCTCCAATCTCTATTTATTTTATAGTCTCTCCTACAATTTTCCAACACATATTTTTCATCCAAAAGAAGGATCATGATATATGATCTAAAACATCGATGTTAAAATAGATTAACACAATTAAAATCCAAAAATTTCATCTCCAAATATAATCATTGGTTGTACCTCTTTTATTGAACTTCTTAAGTTGGCTAAAGTAGCTATTCATAAGGTTGTCACCATAATGCGTAGTGAGTTCCTCTTAGAAAACTGACCATGCAATAACACATCCCTTCTTTTTCTTCTTTCCACATAGGAAGTGATACCAAATGAATTAGTTAGGATCTAATTATAAGGATTCCATCACAACCTTTTGTTAACAAGGAACATGATGAAGATCAAAGAAATGCTCCATTTCATAAAGTCAATTGTTTAGACCTAAGTTGCTATAAAACCTTTGTATATCCATATTTAGCACATTGATCTATGTTGAGATATGATTGAAACCCACAAGCAACATGCCCCTTAGAAGCATCATCTTCCTCCTAATTCTTATTATTTGAATATGCTCCCTTATAGTTCATACCACTCATAAGGTACTCCATTTTCCTTAATAATAGATTGAACACTTCTCTTATGGTTGTGATCTTCACCTCAACTAATGTGATATATTCACTAAATTTTGTAATTTCATCCTTCACATCATTAGAAGAAATCTCCTCAATTTCTATATCATTCTTATTTAGATATTTTATTGGTGTGATGGGATTCTTTTTGTCTCTTGTGGCAGGCCACATCATGATGGGGAAAAATAATTTTATAATAAGTCACACAAAACAGATCCAAATGATTTAAAAAATTTAATGTAACTTGGGTCTAGATCTCACATTCTTGGGAGTGAAATTAGTGAAAACCTAAATTCTATAACTCCTTGATTTCTACTCTAAATTCTATATAATTTATGTTGTGGTGGATTTGATTCAGCCTTGAAACCCCCTTTAAAATTTAGGAAAGTTTTTTGTCAAAATGAGAGAGATATGTACATAATTTTCCCTCGAAAATAGAAAAGCATTTCCTTGTTTCTTGATCTCTAATTGCAAAGATCATACTTTGGTACCACTCGTAATGAAACAAACTGCCTAATAGAGGAAATATGCTATAAAAAGTTGATAATAACTTACCATAATAAGTCATTTCAAGGGATAAAACCTCCAAAAGTCTGTAATAAGAACACAATTTACAATATTATGAGAATAAACTAACCACAAGCTCCTATATGTACCATGATTATTGCTTGGATGTCACCTAGGTTGACTTAGATAATTATATATAACACATAGGATGGCCCAAATATGTAAATAAGAATATAAAAATAATCATATAGATTAATGAAGAGTCAAGGTAGCCAAAAGATGATTATGCACAACCATATGCACACTATCAAATTACCTAGGGGTATATTATTAATTTATTGTGTAATCTCTTCACATCTCTTTCACTACATGGTACACAATATACTATTACTTTTTCTATGTTTTTCACTTGATCTTATCACTGGGAAGCAAGGTTGTTATTTTTCTTTTGAAGGGTTGTATTTATTAATTGTTACACTTAGGGAAAAAAGTGGGAGAATCCTTCACATTTATCTTCAAATACACTTTGGTAAGTATCTCTAGTATGCATCTATTATCAAATATTTAAATTCATCTATTTCATGCTTACACTTTTTCTCTCTCATATTATCATTCTTAATCTTATTTTATCTTACTTTTGTTTCATATTTAAATTTCTATGCTTATACTCAATTTTCTATTAACTCGTACTATTCTGCCATCATGTTATATTTTATCTGTTTTCTCTCTCCTTAATCTCAATGCATCCATTTTTGGTTCCTACAAAATAGAGGAGTTTCCGGAGATTGAATGTAGATTATGCAGGATTACTTGGAAGCCAAAGTTAGAGAGCATTAGGGAAGTCCATGTTAGGGGATGACTTAAGCTTTTTTGAAATTGACTAGAGATTGAATGCCCATAAGGAATGGTTCAAAAATATATCTTGAGAAGAAAGAAAATCCAAACGATGGATTTTTATTCCTAAATATCATTACACAATATTAAAAATTATGCGCATGTTCATTTTAAATACTTTTTATAGTTTCTTTAACTATTAAAAGTTAAAGACTAGTGGAGCTGCAAAAGAGTTTGAAATGTTCATATTTCCACTCATACACTCAAGGGAAAATACATCCCTTATATAAATATCTATATTAAATAAAAGTCTATATTTGTATGGTGTGATCGTTTAAAGGTGGCATCGATGTTCTTATCATCAAGGTTCAAATCCTGTTGGGGTGGTATTGCTGAGATCCCCCATTTGTGACCTCACCCTGGTTCATAGCTTTGGATCAAAGTGTTTACCCCTTAAATAAATAAAATATACTAAATATGAGTCAAAGTGTTTATCTTGGTTATAGAGTTAGGGCTACAATAATAATTACATAATTATTTGTAAACTTTCAATAAAATAAATATAATGTTTAATTATAATTTAGAGAAAAGAAAATGATGTAAAAGGTATCGATAATTAATTTTTCTATTTTAAAATTTTAAGTTCTAATTAAAAAATACTTTATAATTTATAAATTAATTGTCTTCTACTATAGTTTAGATTTATATTTCTACCATTAATATATGTGAGTATGGAAATGATATGTGTACTGTATGAAAATGATATGGCATGGAAAATTTAACTTGAACTTATAAAAATGGTTGACTAAACCATTATAATTGGAATTTCCTTACATATGTGTTTTTGATCTAAATCTAAAGCCGAAAGCCAATATGAGAACTTGTGAAGCAAGGGTCATGTTCTCCTCAATTAAACCCCTAGGAGATTTGATACATCATCTATAAATCAATATAAACAATAACAAATAAGCATACAATATGTCTAACATGATTATGATTTAACAATATAATAGATTCTTCAATGATGATGCTATGATGTTGTGCAAATAGATTGTGCATGTACCATGATATCACATGTCATATTGAATATATTTAAATACAATATAATACACATATCAATATAAATATGTATTAAAATAACTTGCAATAACTAGCACAAGTAAGATGGCAAATTGTTCCAAATTTAAAACTTGAGATTCAAATCTATGACCTAAAATAATTCTACACCTACAAATTTTATCTAATCCAAGGTAGTGAATTTGAGGTATAATGCTCCAAGCCAACACACTTAGGGAATTAGTTGACCGAACAACCTTTTTTCAAATAACAAAAAACAACCCTAAGATGCAACAACAACATATCACATTAGGCAACATGTACATACATATTATGGGATACATAATGACATAAGAGTGCTAACAACAATAAAAACATCACCACTGCTACAGGAAAGGTAGCACTAATAGAGGACTTACCAATTATAATACAAAGACATGAAAATTGAGTACTAACCCATGATCATGTTCTCTCATGAAAAAAACACCAGAGTAGAATGAGGGAATATTCTTGAACCTCAATTCCATACAAAGACACACAAGTAAAAACCCTAACACACCCATGTAAACTCACACATATGATGGAACATATAGGAAGTGACACACCTCCATTGGATAATGAAACTAACAATTTTTAAAACAAGGAGTAGAATGAGGCACATTCACCTTCAATCCACTCAACAACAACCTTATACAAAATCTAGATGCAAGGATAATCCTACACAAGAGGTCATCTTACTAGGAGGTACACACCCTCCACTAGTTTAGAACAATGAAAAGTCACTTCCAAGAAATAACGTGCTTACTAAAGAAAAGAGGTTTTGTACTCCCTAAGTATGAAACTTGTCAAAAAAATGACATGGGAAGACTCACTAGGCCAAGGGAAATAAATTTTGTAATTAAAATTTCCTTGATAAGCAGTTGAAAGACCTAATTAACAAAACAATAGAAACTAAGACACTGGAGGACACTGGCACCTAGGAAGGACACTATCATGAGTGCACAGGTGTCTAGGCTTGGTCTTGAAGTCTTTATCTAGCACTAGAGTCCTACTTTGGTACCAGAATTCTTGTTAGGTGTTGTAGTCCTTTCTTAACATTATATTCATTTTATTATGATTTAATTCTAAATCAAATTCACATCTAAACTCAACTATTCTATCTAAATTAATTTTAATATTATTTATTATATTTAATTGACTTTAATATTTTGAACAAATTACTCATTCTCTTTTTAATAATCAATTGATTTATTTAAAAACATTATGTACATTAATTTGATGGTGCAACTATAATATAGAAGTGCGTATATAATGTCAAAAGTTCTTTAATTTTAAAAAGAAAAATGAAAAATATTAATATTTCTCCTTTCAATAATGAATATGATCATTCTTAAATTGAAAGTTAACTACAATGAATAAAATAATATATGATATCTAATGTTTTTGATATAGGGAAAAAAAGATTTTGAAGGGATCCAAAACCCTTTAACAAAAAAGAGCAAGGCTGTAGAAAAGACAACAAGCAGCCAGCGAGAAAGACTAGCTCCAAAACAAGACCAATTAAGATTTACATTTAATATTTTTCTTGTGGGAGCGGAGAGTCATGTCGAAAGATGACCGAGAGGATTTTTTTTTTCCCTTAACAATGATCCAACCATCTTCCACTTGCACCACCTTACTGTGCCACGCTAGCTCGCAACTTTCATGAAAGCCAGCAGCCAAAGTATTAGGGGTAACATCTTTATTCCTTTGCACAAATAAGGACATTTCTAAAGAGCCACTAGAAATGGAAGCCGAGGCACCTTCCCCTGAAATAGCAGCTGATGACACAATAGGGGTTGCCTTAGCAACCCCGCCAATTGAGACAATTGGAGGGGGCGTCCCAATACCCAAGGAATCAGAAGAAGCCACCTCACGAACTTTAGCGGTTTCTACAAGACGTTCAGTTTCAGCAACCCCACCAGAAGAGATATCTGAAGGGGATACCTCACAAGCTTGAGATTCTGAGGCAACCACCTCAGAAAAGCTCCTATTTTGATTAGCATTCTTCTCAACCGTATAATGGGTATGTGTAGGATCATGATGGACCAAAAAGTGGTGATATGATGGGTATTTGTAGGGTATGTGGCTGATGACTTTTTTTTACCCAAAATTAATGAAACAAAAAGGGTTTTAAAAAGAGATTCTCAGCTTTCCACCAATATAAATTATGTTTTACTTTGAATTTAATAAATAATTATTATTCATTTTCTATTTGAATTACAACTAAAGTCCTGATTGATAGGTTGGTTGAAACACACCTATAGCTTTCAAACAGTATCACATTTTTTGAATCTGAAACATGCATCACATTCTATGCTTTGTATACTATAGGATTAAAAAAAAAAAAAATGAATTTCATGAAGTTTTGACCAAGTTAAGGTGGTTAGACGTACGAGTTTTTATATTTTTTAAAAGTTGTAATAAAAAATCATAATTAATTATTTATTTGGAAAAAAATTACAATAAAATATGCATCACATCCGGGCATGAGTCCTCTACTTATATCTAAAATCTTATAAAAAAATATTATCATTTTATTGTGGTTAAGGTGGTCAGATAGACACCTACTTCTTATTTTTTCCCTGAAATTAAGTACTACTGCATTGAAATTTCAAATTTTCACCAAATAGATTTTTTTTTTTTAAATAAACCTAGTAGTTTAGAAACTACATTCAATTTGATACAAATTATATTCTTACATATTTTTGAAATAACAAAGATAACTTATTCAAATTTTTACGTCAAGTTGCCTAACTCTGATTTTTTTGAATTTTTTGCCACTTAAGGGCCTGTTTTTTCCATGATGATCCTGCACATACCCTAATAAATCTTTATTATACGGTTGAGAAGAATAATGATAATGATAATGAAAACAGAGACAAATTCAATATTCTTCTCAACCGTATAAAAAAATAATGATAATGAAAACAGAGATAAAGTCAATAGATTTTTTATCTAATGCATCAAAAAATAAATCTTTGATTTTAATAGATTTCAACCTAAATTTACAACTCCTCTATGAAATAATAAAACAACCTTATGGATGATATAAAATCCTCCATAAAAAGACACGTATGAATACTAAATATTTCTTGAAAGTATCAACAATGGCAGGTTTCTTTTGGAATTGTCTCCAAATACAAAAACCATGTCTACTAAATAGAGTAGGGAAAGGTCAAAGTGCAGTGACTCTTCTTTTCAACTGAAAGCTTGAAATTCGTCAAACTCCTGAATTGCATAATTTGTGTGGGACGCCGAGCACAACAATATTTATTCTTGCAATACCTTCACTTATCTTTCATTTCGATTATTTAGAGCAAAGAAAATGATGAGAATGGGTAGCTATTTGTCATGTGCTTCATCTATTCTAAATAATTAGCTATGCTCTACTCTAATTCAAATCCATGCAAACTTGAACTTGTAGCTATAATCTATAATTAGAATCAACTCTAAAATGTGTGATCTATATTTAAATATGATTACTAAAAATAGTTTGGAGACATGTTATGTGAAAGTCATGATTTTTTCAATTGTGTTGTTTAGAAGATTGATTCATTGATTATGAACCAAGTTCAAAGATAATAAGTTTGTAATATTATTAGTATTATGTATGCTTAGACAATGCAATTAGATTCCTCAATGATGATGCTATGGTTATGTACAAGTGTATTAGGGAATGCATCATGATTTTAAATGGCATTGTCAATATGCTTGACTACAACAACACTACACATAAATCAAAACTTGACTATGTGTTAGGTTAGCTCATATTGGCTAATAGGAGTAAATTAGAAAGTTCCCAATTTAAAATTTTGAATTTAAAAGTTTAAGGCTCAAATTTGTGATCACTAAAATCACCCAAGTCAAGTTTATGCCTAAAAAGTCATTCAAGGTGAATAATGTGAGATCTAGGTATCAAGATAAATTTTATAAGAAGAGTGATAGTGGGATTAGGTTAGAAAAATTTTGCAATCCAAATTTATGCTAAGATTAATTCTAAAGGGATGAATTCTATTACAATAGACTATCTGGTACAAATAATAGAGAATATGGTTTGGAATGCAATGAATTTTGCTACTTTCAAAATAATGTAGAATATAATTGTTCACAAGAGGAATTAACATCCCAACCAAGAAGATGCAGAATATTGAAAAGAAAACATAAAATAAAATAAAATCAAGGCACATGTAATCACAATACAAGTGTTAACATTAATTTGAAAACTTTAGAAATGATATCTCAAATGGACTAGATAAACTTGATTCACCAATAATGTCATATTTCTCAAGAAATCTGCCCTAAATTGAAGCTTTCTAGAAATCCTAAAGGCCCTATCGGCACTAGATGTAGACAATAGAAGAATGAACACTATATTTTAGCATTAATCAATATGAATCACAGTCCAGTGTAACCACCAAAACTTAAACTTAACACAAATTGAGGAAATATTGATAGCATACATGTCAATCCAATACTTCAAGTCACACATGCAATTGGTGGCCAATATAAATATAAATACATTTTACAAAATAATTAAAACAAGTAGCTAATATATTGTGACATCAAATTAAATATTTACCAATTATTATTGTTTAAAGAAAGGATCAATGTGGAATAAATTTTAATTTTATATCCAATAGAGAGGGTTAAAAAAACACTTAAATACAAAATAGAATATGACAAGCTATATAGAGATATTGAAATTGATGAAAGTCCTCTTAGTCAACTTACATTCAATTCATATGAAAACATTTTTGACCAATTGAACTTTATGGAGTTTGATTTCAATGCAAATGAATATGAATTTATGGGCCCAACAATGGAGATGGAGGAGGAAAAATTATCAAGATCATATGATATATCAATGGCCTCCAAACCAACAAATGCCCCAAGAAAGATAGAATTAATACATGCATTGGAAGATGGCTCTAGTATAGAGTCTAGACCACTAATTGATTGACTAATAACTGGACCTTCTCCATTGAATGAGCATGTTACAAAATTGTTACTTTATATGGCTTTCCCAACACTATTTCCATATAGATGATATGATTGGTTGGAATTATGATTAAGGAGAGTCCATCTACATGAATTTGTTAGAAAAAAGTTTAACATCGAGATCACCATTTTGGATGACACCTATAATTTAGATATTACATGATGAATATGATTGTGAAACATCATGCATAAAATTTGTCTCCAATGTTTGCCAAAAATAGATTTCAAATCATGCCAATCACCATTAAGGAGCTATAAGAGTACATGGACAATATCGTCCACTCACATTTAGTTGACCATTTAATGCATTTTGGTACTACGCTTAGGGGGAAAATGTCTTATTGAATAAAATGTTGAGCCGAATTAACTGACCTCTTGCATCAAATTGGAATACCAATAATTTTTCGTAACTTTTAGTACAATAGATAAATATTCCACAAATCAGAAGGATTCACTATTTCCAAAGAAACAATTGATATAGGACAAAGAAAAAGAGTCGGGTTAACATTTACTGCTATATAACATGCTATGTGCTTGGACGAATTGAAGAATTTCCATCATTTTCATATGACCAATATGAAAAATGAAAACAAGGAAAAAACTCTTTAAAAGGAAAGTTGGGGAAGAAAAGCTCAAATATTTGAAAATACAATAATTATACATATCGAGATATAATTCTTCTATTAAACTCTTGTTACTCCTTCAATATCATTTACATTTTATTTTTATTAATACAAAAGGTCTCAATAATTATATTTTAATATGTTGTATGTTATATTTCTTAAAGTAATATGATATATTTTAATAATTTTCAATAAATTTATAATATCTATTTTGATGAAGATGATAGTTTTTTTCTTTGTCAAAGGAGTTAATAATTGATAGAAACACACAAAAAAATGACATTTTCTAACATTTTACTTGTTGTGTTGTAGATGCTACTATTATAGATATCTTAAATACATATATATAAGTACCTTAAAACTCATATCTCGACGTCTTTTAGGTATGTACATTTAAAATATCTATGTTAATATCAAAAAAATCTTAATTTAAAAAAAACATATATTGTTCAATTGATAAATAAGAGGTTTGTTTTCCACAACGTGTAAAATTATGATATTGATATCAAGATTCAACTGTGTATTTTTTTGAGTCAAATTCATTGACCCATGTTTCATGAAAAGTGGTTCACAAGAACACTCATCTCTCATGATAATGAATGGTCCACTTAGCACTCATTGCATCTAGGTGATGCTCGCAGAGGTGAAGCATTGGGTCTTCCTGGGAAGTCACCCATCCCAATACTACTCCAACTCAAGCACACTTAACCACGAGGTTTTTGTCCAAGGTTAAGCCCACTTAGTTTTCAACCCCTTTAGCTCATCAAATAATAAGTAGGGAGTTTTTTCACATCATGTCAAATTATGATATTGCTCTCAAAATTCAATTGTATTCTTTTCTGAATCAAACTCATTGACCCATTCATTTTTTATTCATAATAACTAACTATTCATTATTGAATTTAAAACTCTAATTCATAAGAGAATATACAATATCTAATATCGCTTCTTTTTAGTAAAAAATTGTAAATACCAAATATTTCTTGAAGGTGTCAAACAATGGCAGGTGAGAAAAGTTCCCTCTGGAATCATCTCCAAATACAAAAACCACGTCAACTAGCAGTGTAAGGAAAGGTCAAAGTAAAATGACTCTGCCTATCGACTGAAAGCCTGGAATTCGTCAATCTGTTGAAATGTAAAATCCGTGTGGGGCGCCCAACACAACATTATTTATATTCGTTGTGCAATGCTCTACTCGCAATATCTTTCATTTGGATTATCCAGAGCAAAGAAATTGATGAGAATGGGCAGTTATTTGTCATGCGCTTCATCTATTCTGCCGTCGGACACTGTTAAAGTTGTGTTGTTGGATGGAAGCGTGAAAAAGTTTGAGAGAGGAACAAAGGCTGCAGAAGTGATGTTGGAAAATCCTCACCATTTTCTCTGTAACGCCAACGCTTTACAGACGGGGCGTCGCATCGATCCGCTATCAGCAGATTACGATTTACAAGTGAAAGAAATTTATCTTCTTTTTCCCGTGTCCAGATTACACTCTGCGCTCTCGCCTTCAGAGATGTTCGCCATTAATGCACCTGCAAAGAAAACTTCCCGCAACTTTTCCCCTCTCCACACAAACACTGAAATTTGTCATTCCTACAAAACAGAGGAGTTTTCAGTGCAACCGAAGCTGAATTTGGAGGACTTTCCGGAGCTTCAATGCAGATTACAGAGGCGTTCTTGGAAGCCAAAGTTGGAGACCATTAGAGAAGTCCATGTTAGGGGATGACTTAAGCTTTCTAGAATTAGCTAAAGATGGAACACCCACAAAGAATGGTTCAAAAATATATCTTGAAAAGAAAGAAAATCCAAAATGGATGAGTCATGACAAAGATCAACTACATAATAGTTTGACATTATTGCAGGTTTGAAGATCAACTACATAATAGTTTGACATTATTGCAGGTTTGAAATTTGAAAGCAGTAGATTCATATTAAACATAATTATGATTGACATAGTTGAAATTGAGTTTGTTTATCACAATAAATATTGTTAATGGATCACAAATTTTGTCATTCTTAAATAGTTATTCAAATATAATTAAATCATAGTTGATCCTCATAAAAGATTAAAGACAAATTCCATGATAAAATGAAGAATATTTTCTTATGAAAGAATGTCATTTTGGGAGAAATTTTTTAAAGTGCCATGGACATATCTTTTAAGGATTCAAGTTGGGAAATATAGATTTATTTACATAGATTATTTGACTACATTTTCTAAAAGGTGTGACAATCATATTGAATATTTAAGGAAAGTCCTTCAAAGATATCAATAATATGGAATATATCTAAGCTCAAAGAAGCATCTCTTTGAGGTAGCTAAATTAAAAACATATGGCCAAAATTATATGAGACAATGACATGAAAATATGGAAAATACACAAAGAGAGATAGTAAGAGGGTAAACCCACAAAACTAGTTTACAATTCAAGTGAGGAAGGAAAATTGCAAAAAATGCTCCCATACAAAAAAAATTGGTTTTTGGGGGTTCAAACGAATATTCGGTTCAAGCAAACCCAAAAGGGGTTCGCTAGAACCCACCTTCGAGTGAACCCATTAAATGTTGGGTCCCACATTTCCTAAGAAAAAAAGCAAGCAAAGGGTTGTGGAAAGGGGGTTCGCTCAAACCCCCCTTTTCCCCCTTCTCCCCCTCTGGCACCAAAAAACTCCAGAATTGCCCTTCAAAGCTTGAGTTGAGGATGAAAATGGAGACTTCATAGACCTAACTGGATGATGGTAGTCCTCAGAATGAGCTATCTAATGAATATAATTTTAATATGTTTTGGTTTTATTATGTATTTGTTTTTTTAGTTTGATTAAACATAAGTTTTTCACTGAAAATCAAGCTTTCCCTTCTGCACATGGAAAAATAGCAAATTATAAAAAAAAATTGAAAAATATCAATGCACTAGATATTGATGTCCTTGATCCAACAAAAAAAAAAGAATTTCGATACATACAAAAAAAGTTATGTTGTATACGGTCCACCTATGTCTGAATTGTAATTGGTTTGACTTCAAAACTTGATTAAGGAAAAAATATTCAATAAAACACTATGAAACAAATTGGAAGCACTAAATATCATAGTTACAAATCTAAATTGGAAAAAATCAAAATTTATCCTTCATGGAAAAAAAGTTATGTTGTATACGGTGAGCATCACTCCTTAAAAATGGTGTTTACTAAAAAAACTAGTTTTCGAAGGAGATGGAAAAAAAAGTGTAATCTAATTCCAAAAATTTTGAAACAAAATTAGAATCTACAGAAAAAATGTCACAAATCACTAGTTTGCATCATTTTCAAATTCCTCAAGGTTTAGCCGCTATAGGTTCCCAAAAGTGAAGATTTAGTTAGAAAAAATTAGTTCAATGTCCAGTTTGACCAAAAATTGTAAACCGGTATTGTGGGATCACCCAAGAAATCATTGAAATAAAATGATAGAGAAAAATATGTTAAACATAGGATATATATGATAATTGAAGATATCAAAAAAAAAATCAAACTACATGCAAATGAGATGATAACACATCATGTAGATGTACATCTCAAGTTGAATAAGATAATTTAAGAAGTTTGCAAAGATATATGCATTTATATCAATTCAATGAGATACAAAGACAAAAACTACAAAAGGTAACCATAAATTAGTTCAAATACATCATCAAGCCAATGTTAATGCTAATGTTAATTCTAAGGGGGTGAATTTTGTTATGATAGATTATGTAATAATAATACTAGAGAATATGGTTTGGTATCCAATGAATTTGATACTCAAAAAAATATAGAATATAATAGTTTGCAAGAGGAGTAAACATCCCAACCAAGAAGATGAATATTGAAAAGAAAAAAATCAAGGCACACATAATCACAATACAAGTGTTGACATTAATTTGAAAACTTTAGAAATGATATCTCAACATAGACTAGATAAACTTGATTCACCAAGAATGTTATATCTCTAAAGAAATCTACCCTAAAATGAAGGTTTCTAAGCCACCTAAAGGCCCTATTGGCACTAGATGTAGACAATAGAAGAATGAACACCTAATTTTAGCATTAATCAATATGAATCCTAGTCTACTGTAACCACAAAAAATTATAATACAAATTGAGGAAATATTGATAGCATGTGTCATCCCAATACTTCAAGTCACACATACAATTGGTGGCCATTATAAATATAAAGAATTTTTTTCTCAAAATAATTTAAACAAGTAGTTAATATTTTGCAACATAAAATTAAAGATTTACCAATTATTAATGTTTAAAAAAAGGATCAAAGTGGAATAAGTTATAATTTTATAGCCAATAGAGAGGGTTAAAAAATTATTTAAGTACAAAATAGATATGAAATTTTCTATATAGAAATGGAAATTGATGAAATTCCTCTTAGTCACTTACATCCAATTCATATGAAAACATTTTTGACCAATTGAACTTTGTCCATATGGAGTTTGATTTCAATGCAAATGAATATGTATTTGTGGGTCCAACAATAGAGATGGAGGAAGGAAACATTATTGATCATATGACATCAATGGCCTCCAAACCATCAAATGCCCTAAGAGGGATAGAACTAATCCATGCATGGGTAGATGACCCCAATGTAGATTATGGACCACTGATTGATTGGCTAATAATTGGAGCTTCTTCATTTAATGAGAACATCACAAAAAGGTTACATTATATGGCTTTCCCAACAAAAAAAGTCTCAATAATCATATTTTAATATGTTGTACATTGTATATTTCAAGTAATATGATATTTTTTTAATAATTTTAAATAAATATGTTTTATAATATCTATTTTGATGAATATGATAGCTTTTTTATTTGTCAAAAGAGTTAATGATTGATACAAACACACAAAAATAAAAATAAAAAAATTACATTTTACTTGTTGTGTTGTCAATGCTACTAGCATAAATATCTTAAATTCATATATAAAGTACCTCAAAAATCATATCTCAACATCTTTTAGCTATATAAATTTAAAATATCTATGTTAATATCAAAAAAATCTTAGTAGCAAATATTTCTAGTTTTTAACTATGTATGCTATTGTGAATCAACGTTTCAAACCACACATAGTGGTTCATCATCAGGAAGAGGATAATGAACCATTGTATGTGGTTTGAAACGTCGATTCAAGATAGTATACACAATTAAATCCATAAATATTTGCTACTATTATTCATTGACTGTGGAAAAATTATTCCTACAAAAGGATCTTAATTCAAAAATAAGTATATTAATAATTTTTTCATTGATAAATAGGATGTTTTTTTTCCACAACATGTCAAATTATGATATTGCTATCAAGACTCAACTATGTATTTTTTGAGTCAAACTCATTGACCCATGTTTCATAAGAAGTGTCTCACAAGAACACCCATCTCTCATGATAATAAATGGTTCACTTAGCACTCGTTGCATCTAGGTGATGCTTACAGAGGTGAAGCATTGGGCCTTCCTACGAGGTCACCCATCCCAATACTATTCCAACTCAAACACGCTTAACCATGGGGTTTTTCCCCAAGATTAAGCCCACTTAGCTTGTAACCCTATTTGCAAAACCTTTAGTAAGTATTGTACCTTATGGACCATTCATTGTAGAGCCCGTTTAGCTCATCAAGTAATAATTAGGGAGTTTTTTTCACACCGTGTCAAATTATGATATTACTATAAGAATTCAATCGTAATATATTTTTTCGAATCAAACTCATTTGATTGTTCATACTTAAATTGAATGTTCAACTCTAATTCATTGGAGAATATACACTATTTAATGTCGCTTCTTTTTAATAAAAAAAGGTAAATGCCAAATATCTCTTGAAGGCGTCAAACAATGGCAGGTGAGAGAAGTTTCCTCTAGAATCATCTCCAAATACAAAAACCACGTCAATTAGCAGAGCAACGAAAGGTCAAAGTCAAGTGACTCTCGTTATCGAGTGAAAGCCTGGAATTCGTCAAGCTCTTGAAATGCACAATCGGCGTGGGGCGCCCAACACAACATTATTTATATTCGTATCGTTATGCTATACTCGCAATACCTTCACTTATTTTTCATTTGGTTTATCCAGAGCAAAGAAATTCAGCAGAATGGGCAGTTATTTGTCATGCGCTTTATCTATTCTGCCGTCCGATACTGTTAAAGTTGTGCTCTTGGATGGAAGCGTGAAAGAGTTTGGGAGAGGAATAAAGGCTGCAGAAGTGATGTTGGAAAATCCTCACCATTTTCTCATTATGATTTACAAGTGAAAGAAATTTATGTTCTTTTTCCCATGTCCAGATTACACTCTGCGTTCTCGCCTTCAGAGATGTTCGCCATTAATGCACCTGCAAAGAAAACTTCCCACAATTTTTCCCCTCTCCACCCAAACACTGAAATTTGTCATTCCTACAAAAGAGAAGAGTTTTCAGTGCAACCAAAACTTAATTTGGAGGAATTTCCGGAGGTTCAATGCAGATTACAGAGCCGTTTTTTATAATTTACTTAAATATTAAAAGTTTAAGACTACCTAATGCAGGTGCAAAAGAGTTTGAAATGTTTGTATCTTTTATTTATTTATTTAGTATTGTAGTAATTGTATTTGTTGGTTATTCGATAAATTATTTGTGATAAATTATTTGTGAAATATCAATTTAAGGAAAGTAGATAATAGTTTGAAATAATAGATTCTTGTAAGCCATATTTTTGTATATTTGTAATACAAGTATTTGTTGTATAGTTTGATGGATGAGTCGTGACAACAATTTAAAGGTCAGCTACATAATAGTTCAATGAGATGAACAAATTTTTGCAAGTTGAATGTATCATGATTTTACTAGGCTTAGGAATATTATAATTGTTAGAGTTGACTTTGACCTACACTTGATTCATACTAAATGCAACTATGATTCACATAGTTGAAGTTGAGTTTTTTTAATGAAAATAAATATTTATAAGATGGGTAAATGATTTCTTTTTCATTTTAATTTTTTAAATTTGATTGATTGATTGTAAAAAATTAAAATATAAACATTCAATATATTGGCTCACATTCACAAGATATAAATATAAATCTTAAATTTTAAAAATTCAAGCTTAAATAATAAATATAATATTTATTTTTTCAATTTATGTATTAATAATATTATTATAAATATAAACTATATAAATTTTATAATTGTATATTTTAGATATATAAAATAATATTATTTAAATATATTTTTAAGCATATATATTAAAAAATGTTAATGCAAACTACTATATATTAATGTCCATGTAAACTACTATGTAAATGAATTTTTCTGATGCCTTTATAACTATTTATTTTCAAGTCAATGAATGTTCATGTAAACTACTATGTAAATGTTTGTTGAAGTAAAATAAGTAATCAACATGGTTCAAATGAAGTATTTTTCACACTCAAAATATACATATATACTCAAAAGATATAGGCTTGGTAAATAATTCTTAAATTCTCATTGTAATGAGTGCTTCATAGAAAACACAAAATAGAAATAAATATATTATGTAGTATCTACAACATATTTAAAAATGACACTATCTTTAAAATAATAAAAGGTAAATCTAAAACAGTAAGATAATTTGTCTAGTCCTTGAAGAAAGTGGTAAATATCCAACTAACTAGAAAAATGGTAGAGTTGCAAACAAAGAGATTGATAAAGATCTCTTCAACATAGGAATGAATATGACTCTACAACTACAAAATATTTAATATATCCCAAAAATTAATTTTAGTCACGTATATGTCCTCCTCCAATTGGTCACATACAAATGATATAGGGGATTTAAAGAAAAGAGAAAATAAAATAAACATTATAAAATAACTTAAACATATTGAGATACCATCATTGGATAATATGTATGTAAGGACATATGGAATATGTAACATGAATGATCTAAAAAATGAGGTCAAATGTCTACAATGTAATTTGGGTCATGGTGTTCATGTCTAGTTGGAGTGTTGGCATAGCTCGCTAGGATGTGGATTTCAACACTTCTTGGTGGGATTTGTTGTAGAATATGGGTTGGTGTTATTGAATATAAATGGTTAGAAATTGAAAGGAATATCTTTGGGAGCCTTAAGGAAATATTACAAATTTTAACAAAAAAAAGTTATTTAAAAAAAAACCCTATTTATAATAGATTGTGAACATGCAACTTAAGATGAATTGCAAGCCTATAATTGCATAGATATCTATAAAATTTATTGTAAAATTAATTATTACACAATCTTAAAAATTATAGACATGCTAATTTTATAGATATTTTTTTATAACTATTTAAATATTAAAAATTAAAAATTAGTTAAGTTGTAAAAGAGTTTCAAATTTTATGTTTATTTTTTTGGATCAATCATAATGTTAATGTGGAGAGTTCACTAGAGTGGAGAAGCATCCACATGTTATATTAAAACAAATTTTAGAACATAAAATCATTACTTTACCTCTAACTACTTAAGATAAATTACACAGCTAAAGGAGTTGTAGAACATTTTAGGTTCTAAATATTTGGTGACTATCACCAAATTCACGAACATGCTATGAATCACTACATCACACTCATATAAAATTCAATATTTTATTAGCCAAAATATGGTCCAAGTTGGATCTTAATGATGAGTGTAATAATAAAAATCAAATGATAAGGATTATTTGATTGTTAGTGATGATAAGTATAACAGTTTTGATGATAATAACATATTATATATGTTGATGTTATACATGCATAAATTATCAATCAAAAGCGACCATGCACAACTACTCGCGCTATTACATCTCAAATGAAAGGATGTGCAATAGATGAAGTTTTAAAGGATAGTCACATGGAGGAACACATTTATATCATGCAAATATCTTGATTACATTGAGATAGACACATTTGATTATGATTAATTTATAAGGTAATCTCTTCACCTCCCTTTTATTGTATGGAACATATAATACTATGATCCTTTCTATGTTTTTCACTTGATCTTGTCACTTGGAGGAAAGGTTGTTTTCCTTTTAAAGGTTACATGTATTTATTAATTGCTTCACTTATGGGGAAAAGTGGGAGTATTTGCTGGATCTTTATTTTCAAATATGCATCAACCATACATAGGTAAGTATATTTACTATACATATATTTCATCATTTATTTTGACTCATATTTTTTATGTGCTTAGGTCACTCATGTTATCATTATTGGTTTTAGTTTATCTTGATTTACTTAATTTCTCATACTCAATTTTTTGTTCTTATACTTGACTTTTGATACAAAGATTGTCATACTTATGCTCAATTTTCTAGGTACTCATGTTATCATGTCATCATATTGTCTTTTATCTCATTTTCTCTCACATTTTTTATACACCTCTATGTAGTACAAAAAAAAGGGCAACATGTTATAATTGATTTATTTTTCATCTTTTGTGCAATATTCATAAGTTGAGAACACATATATGATTCAACAAATTAGTCTTATAAAGTATTATATCCTATATGTAATTATTATTTTACTTATTTATATTTTAGTTTGAATACACACACCAAAGTAGGAGAAAAATATAGAGGTGGGTCAGTGTAGGATCATGGGGGTCCAAACTAGGCCTCTAAGTGGTGATGAAAATTCAGAAAATCAGAGTTAGGCAACTTGACATAAAAATTTGAGTAGATTATTAACATAATTTGAAAAATATGTAAGAACAAAAGTTGTAGCAAATTGAATGTAGTTTCTAGGCTACTAGTCATTTTTTGAAAAAAAGTGAATTTGTTTTGAGAAAATTTGAAATTTCAATGCAGTGGTACTAAATTTTCAGGAAAAAGATAAGAAGCAGGTGTATGTCTGACCACCCTAAGTACAAGAAAAAATAATCTTATTTTTTGAATTTTTCAATATAAGTAGAGGACATATGCCCGGATGTGTCAGATTTATTTTTGCAATTTTTTTACATGTAAATAATTAGTTATGGGTGATGCCACAATAGTGGTTTACACTTTCTGGGAGATCCTGATTTTTGCTGAAATCACATATTTTTCAAAAAAATAATGATTTAAGTCTTGAAAAGTTCCATTTAAAGGATTCCAATTGAAGATGGTTTGATCAAACCACCTTATACCAAGCCCCCTTGGATAGAATCCCACTAGTTTTAAACCATACCTATAACGGAGTCTCCTTTACACCTATCAAAATGCTGATAAAAAACCACTTTTGATTTACGTTTTGGGGGATCAAATGAATTCATTTAAATTTTGTTTTTTTGTAAGTACGTAGTCCTTATTATAAGCTTCCAAAAAAGTATAATTTTAATTAAATTTAATTTGATTATTATATTTATTTTTTATTTCTTGTGAATGTAGGTTTTTCACTGAAAAATTAAGCTCTCTATTCTGCACATGTGGAAAAATAGAATATTATAAAAAAAAATTGAAAAATATGAGTGCACCAGACATTGAAGTCCTTGATCCCAATAAGAAAAAATAGAATTGAATTCGATACATACAAAAATTATGTGTTATCTGGAGTTTTCCTATGTATAAAATTGTAATTAAGTTTGACTTCTGAAACTTGATTAAAGAAAAAATATTCAATAAAAACTATCTAACCAAGTGGAAGCACTAGATATCAGAGCTACAAATCTAAATTCAAAAGAATTAGATTTTTATCCTTCATGGAAAAAAAGTTGTGTTATATGGTGAAGTCCTTTTAAAATGTTGTTTTTAGAAAAAAAACCAATTTTTAGGGGAGATGGAAAGAAGTGCAATCTGATTCCAAAAATTTTGAAAAAAATATTTTATTTAGAATCTCTGAGAAAAATTTCACGAAACTCTAGTTTTCATCATCTTCAAATTCCTCATGGTTTAGCCACTATAGGTTTCTAAAAGTGAAGATTTAGTTAAAAAATTATTACGGTGTCAGGTTTGGCCAAGAATTGTAAACCACTATTGTGGGATCATAGTTATAATTTTTTTATTAGAAATTTTCATAATTATTAAAAAATCTATGTCTAACCACCATAACTTGGTCAAAAATTTATGAAATTCAATTTTTTTTATCCTATAGTATGTGAAGCATAGAATGTGGTGCATCTTGTAGATTCAAAAAATGTTAAGCAGTTTGAAAGTTACAGAAGTTTTTCAATCAGCCTATCAATCAAGAATTTAGACGTAATGTAGGTAGAAAATCAATAATAATTATTTATTAAATTCAAAATAAGGAAAAATTTATATTGGTGGAAAGATGACAATTTTTTCTATAAAGCCTTTTCGTTTGATGAAATTCAGATAAAAAAAAAGTTGTTAGCCACAAGGGTGAACTTCGGAAAACTAAGAAGATTTTCAAACACATGTTTTTTGGGTTGACTTTTCAGGTTAGACAATCCTTAACAAAATCCCGAGCCAATATCTATTTTGGTTTGGTAATACCAAACCGAAATGGATATCCATTTCAAAACAGATATTTGTTTTGTTTTTCAAAATGAATATTTGTTTTGAAAAGTGGGAGCCCATTTTTTTTTAAAACAAAACGGATATCCATTTTGAAGACCTAAAAATACCTCTTTAGTAAATTGGGCATAACTTTTTGTGTTTCTTATCAAAATTTTGACTTTTTACAAGCGTTGGAAAGGTGATTGAGAGCTCTACGCAATGGACTAGGTGGTGTTTCTATATTGTACACAAAAAATAAATTATAATCATTTGAACTTCATATTTCATTTTTGAAACATCAAATGCTCACTACTTTCACATGCAAAGTCTCCTTCTCATGATTTTTTTGTAAAACTCATATCAAAATACTTGAAACCTTCGAAAAAGTAATGAATAATGAAATATGTATATTTTTTTTAGTAAAGAGATGAAAAAATCTTCATAAATCATCATATCTCTTTGTCCCTTTCTCTACCTCTCTATATATCATTGTCTCCCATTAATCTCTGGACTTATCCCTCCCTCCTCTCTTCTAGATCTTTGTCCCTTTTTATACCTATCTTTCTCACTCTCTCTCTGCTTGAGCTCTAGACCTATCTTTCTACCTCTATCTCCATCCCCCTCTCTCTCTCTCTCTCTCTCTCTCTCTCTCTCTCTCTCTCTCTCTCTCTCTCTCTCTCTCTCTCTCTCTCTCTCTCTCTACTCTCTCTCTCTCTCCTACCTTTGGAAGTCTCTCCTTCTCTTAAGTCTCTCTCCCTCTCGGGTCTCTCTCCTCCAAGTCTCTTTGACTCCCTCTCTCTCCCTCTTCCAGGACTCTCTCTATTAGGTCTCTCCCACTCCTCTCTCTCTCAATCCTCCTCTCACTCCACTCTCTCTCTCCCTCTTACTGTCTCTCTCCCTCTCCCTCCCTCTCTCTCCCTCTCAACTCTCTCTCCTCTCTCTCTCTCTCTCTCTCTTATCTCTCTCTCTCCTCTCTCTCTCTCTCTCTCTCTCTCTCTCTCTCTCTCTCTCTCTCTCTCTCTCTCTCAGGTCCCTCTCTCTCCCCCTCTCTCTCTTTCTCTCTCTCTTAGGTCTCTCCCACTCCCTCTCTCTCGATCTCTCTCTTACTCACACTCACACTCTCCATCTCCCTCTCAAATCTATCTCCCTCTCCCACTCTCTCTCTCTCCCTCCCTCCACCCTCTCTCTCTAGTCCCTCCCACTCCCTCTCCCTCTCTCTCTCCCTCTCCCTCTCCCTCTCCCTCTCCCTCTCTCTCCCTCTCCCTCTCCCTCTCACTCTCACTCTCACTCTCCATCTACCTCTCTCCCTCTCTCTCTCTTAGGTCTCCCACTACCCCTCTCTCTCACTCACTCACTCACTCACTTTCCACCTCCCTGTTAGGTCTCTCTCTCTCTCAGGTGTCTCCTTCCCACCCTAACTAGATAAATCTCTCTCAATTGTCCCATTCGCACCCTAACTAGATAAATATCTCTCCCCCCTCTCCCTCTCTCCCTCCCCCGCTCCCTCTATAGATCTCTCCCTTACAAGTCTCTCCCTTCCTCCCTCCCTCTATCTCTCTATCTCCCTCTCTCTCTCTCCCTCAAAAGTAACTTGAGATGGGGAGAGAGAGAGAGAGGGAGAGTGACTTGAGATGGAGAGAGGGAAGGAGAGAGAGATAGGGGAAGAGAGAGACCTAAGAGGGATATGAAGAGATAGAGAGAGAGAGAGTGTGTGTGTGTGTGAGAGAGAGAGAGAGAGAGAGATAGAGAGAGTGGGAGAGAGAGACCTAAGAGGTAGATGGAGAGTGTGACTCAGAGAGAGAGAGAGAGAGATGAGAGAAGAGAGAGAGGGAGTGGGAGAGACTTGAGAGAGATACCTAAGAGGGAGAGAGGGAGTGGAAGAGACCTAAGAGAGAAAGAGAATTAAGGAGAGAGACTTCAAAGGGAGAGGGAGAGAGAAGGAGAGAGGGAGAGGGAGAGTGAGAGGGAGAGGGAGAGGAAGGGACCTGAGAGTGAGAGAGGGAGTGTGTGTGTGAGAGAGAGAGATAGATAGACTTGAGAGGGAGGGAGAGAGAGATAGAGGGAGAGGGAGAGGGACTTAAGAGTGAGAGATCCTAGAGGGAGAGGAGAGAGAGTGTGTGTGTGTAAGAGAGAGAGGAGAGAGACGTACTTGAGCGGGAGAGAGACTCCAGAGGATGGAGAGAGAGAGAGGAGAGAGGGAGATGGAGAGGGAGTGGTAGGGACGGGGTGAGAGAGGAGACCTGGCAGGAGATGGTGAGTGAGAGATAGGGAGAGAGAGAGAGAGAGAGAGCTGAGAGGGAGGTGGAGAGTGAGAGGGATAGGGAGAGAAATAATTGAGAGGGAGAGAGGGAGAGAGAGAGAGAGTTGAGAGGGAGAGAGGGAGATAGAGGGAGGGGGAGGGAGAGGGAGAGGGAGAGAGACTTGAGAGGGAGAGAGGGAGGGAGGGAGAGAGAGTGGGAGGGAGAGACTTGAGAGGGACAGAGTGTGAGTGTGAGTGAGACATTGAGAGAGAGAGAGGGAGTGGGAGAGAACAAAGTGAGAGAGGGAGTGGGAGAGACTTGAGAGAGAGACCTAAGAGGGAGAGAGGGAATGGGAGAGACTTTCAGAGAGAGATACCTAAGATGGAGAGAGACTTAAGAGGAAGAGAGAATTAAAAGGGAGGGAGAGAGAGAGAGAGGGAGAGGGGAGATGGAGAGAGAGAGAGAGAGGGAGAGAGAGAGAGAGAGAGAGAGAGAGAGAGAGAGAGAGAGAGAGAGAGAGAGAGAGAAGGAAGGAAGGATGGAGAGAGGTAGAGAGATATTTCTAGAGCTTAAGGAGAGATAGTGAGAAAGATAGATATAAAGAGGGACAAAGTGAGAAGAAAGGTGGGAGGGATAGGTCTAGAGCTTAAGGGGAGACATAGTGATATATAGAGAGGTAGAGAAAGGGATAGAGAGATATGATGCTTTATAAAGATTTTTTCATCTCCTTGCACAAAAAATATAAATATTTCATTATTCATTACCTTTTCTAATGTTTCAAGTATTTTGAGATGAGTGTTACAAAAAAATCATGAAAAAAAGACTTTTCATGTGAAAGTAGTGAGAATTTGATGTTTAAAAAATGAAATATGAAGTTCAAATAATTATAATTATTTTTTCTATACAAGATAGAAGCACCACCTTGTCCATTGCATAGAGTTCTCAATCACCTTTCCAACACCTATAAAAAGTAGAAATTTCGATAAGAAACACAAAAGTTATGCCCATTTTACTAAAGAGGGTTTTTTAGGTCTTCAAAACGGTTATTTGTTTTGATTTTAAAAACGGATATTCGTTTCAAATTGATATCCATTTTCTTTTTCAAAAAAAAGGGTTCCCACTTTCCAAAACCAATATTTTTGAAAAACAAAATGAATATTTGTTTTGAAAAAAAAAATGAATATCCATTTCGGTCTGGTATTACCAAACCAAAATAGATATTGTACCCAAGCTTGTAAAAAGTCAAAGCAGAAATTTCGCATTTTTGGGCATGTTAAAAATGCCTTTTTTTCACATCGCCACTTTTTGGACCCCCATGATCTTGCACATACCCAAGTGAAAATTTGATACCTTAGCAATTTCCCCTCTTCTTTTACTTGAATTCAAACACAAAAGATTATAATCTTAAGATTTCACCCTTCTAGAATTATCAATTTTAGACACACAATGTTCTTAAGGTAGTCCTTTTAGGATTAACTAATTTGGACACATGTTCATGTTCATAAAGGGTCCTAAATTTCCTAGAGTTGCGTATTTAGGGTGTATATTTAGAGGAGTCGCCCTTGGTAATTTCATATCCACAATATAAATCAAGTGAATCACATCACATTGTACATATTCTAAGGATAGCATATTCACAAATATATTTCTATCATTTTCCAAATTCACAATAAGTTTGTCTACATCAACACATGACATCCAACTCTATAGTCTATTTGGTATTCTCATTGTTAATTCAATCATAAGGCCTCAAACCAATACACAAGTGGAAATTTAGTTCACTTTCACATCCTAGCTTATTAAGATCCATGATGCTTTTTGCACCAACCATTTTTATTACTTTAGATAGAAATAAATGAACAAATTTATTATATATCTTAAAATCTTGATCTATTAGAGGTCAAGGTTGTAATTTTTTGTTAGGGTCACACAAATGTTTGAGGCTACAAATCTTAAGATCAAGGCCACACTCATAACCTTGAACTTACACAAATTTGATAAAAAAAACCACTTTAAATTTCAACATTTTGCTTCTAATTCTTTGAATTTAGGTGATTTTGAGCAACCATTAAAAATTCATTATCAAAATAGAAGATAATTAAATCTATTATGGAGAAAGGCTACCTAGAATGTTCAGTAATGCATTTAGCAAGTTTAGCACAATGCATGCAACCTTGATCTAGGTCATTGCATAAGCTAACATTTCATAGTGTGCATTCATCTTAGCTATCTAATAATTCTAGATTCGATCTAAACTTTCAAATATATTTTCTTTATCACAACAAACCAATCTACATTCCTTCAATGTAAGAAAAACTATATTTACTATAATCATTTTACTATGACTTATTTCTAAATCTAATACACATCTTTAAAATCAATTAATCTATCTACATTAATTTTAATATTATTTATTATTATAGTTAATTAACTTAAATATTTCAAATGTTCAAATTACTTATAATTCTTCTTTTAAATAAATAATATTTATTAAACTAATATCCTTGATCCTATATGCATTTCCCCTAATTGATTAAATAATCTAATTATTTAAATAACTATCCTAAATATTTGAATCCTAATCTAATCCCGCATCAATGAGATAATCATGTCATGTCTATAATTTAGAATTAGCATTATTCAAATCATCAATTCAAAGTCAAAATAACATTTAATCATAGCCATAAAATTAACTTTTAGTGATCCTAGCTATGTATTCCCAACTACCAATTTTAAATGATAATTTGAGATTCTACTTCATCAATCTAAAATAAAATACTTTATAATCTTAGTCATCAAATCAACTAAATCAATCCTCTCCATCAATATCGGACAACTACTTTAAGTCTTCACCATCCATCTAATCAAGTCAATCATAGCCCTATATCTCATACCAATCTCAACCCTTCATTTTCCCTCATCAAATCTATAAATCCACCCCTTTGCAAGCATTTCCATAAGAGAAAAGTTATAGGTATGTGTTGTCACATTGAGGATTTGAAGAACAACTTAACATCAGAACACCACTATGGAGCCATAAAAAATTTCAACAAAGGCATTATGCTTTTCTAAGTTTTCATTATTTTATGTACCTTTCATTTATGCTCCATTTTGAGGTGGAAGTGGACTATTGAGTGTGCACTTACATTCTTAGTTTAGGTTTTATCTTCTAGAATACTAGTGCTTATGTTATTTTCTATTTAGTTTCATTTTATTATTTGATATAATTTTTTGAAGGTTGAATAGATAGATTTTCATAATTTGTTATCATATTTGATATTCTATTAGATATATGTTATATGAGGTCTTCCATATTTATTAAAAATTGAATAATAATAATTTGAACTTATAGTTATATGGAACTTATAGTACATATAGTATTTGTAGATAATCCAATAATACACTATATACAACATTTACAATATATACAGTATATACAAAAATATAATTTCAAGTTACACAACTTGGTAGCAACAATGAATTAGAAATAAAAGAAAAATAAGCCAAAGGAAATGAATGAGTGATATATAATGTGAAATTATAGTTGATAAAGTTTTGACTAGTGTAATCTAAACTTACAATGGGAGATAGAAAATTTCCAATAGTATAGCAATTTAATAATTATGTAGAAAAAATTTAAAATGGAAAAGAATGTATTTATAGCCATTTCATAAAGGAATTTTTGTTGATCTCTATACATTAATTTGATTGATGATATTGTATTGTTAAAAATAAATTATGACAAAAGAATCAACACATGGATTTGATGGATTTTAAAATCTTCACATTATGGTCAAAAAATTTATTGCTTGTTTGGTTAGAATTTTTTTATTCAAATTATTTTTGACAACTTGATTGGTGAGTCTTATAGATTTGATGTAATGCTTGCATGTGTTAATTGTCAAAATAGCTAGTTGCTAAGAAAATACGACTTGAAGATGTTACATATGCTCATGAGGAGATATGAGACATTGAAGTCTTTTAATAGAACGCCTAATAATCCTTTTTGTTATTAAAGGATTATATATTTATACTATAGTCTATTTTAAGGGTAATAGTTTCATATGTATTTGAGATAATTAATATACAATTCTCTTTTATACTTTCATATTGATTGTATCTATGTAATTAATATGATTCATATTTATATATATACTTTATTCAAATCTAATATTTTAAATATTCTAGATATAGAATATGTATAATTTATTTCAATTTACAAATATTGGTAGTTAGATCATCTAAATTTGTCATCTCTTTGCCACCTATCTTGATAAAACATTAACTATTTAATAATTATTTAAAATTTGTACATTGGTTGCATCCATCAACCACAAATATGATACTTACAAATCCTTTTTTCAGTGGAATAGCTAATAGACTTCTAAAAAAAAATTAAATTGGTTTCGTACATGTTTAGTGATGGATCTAACTTAGTCAACTTCTATACAAAGTATACGACCCTACACCACTATCAAACCCTATACCATTATGTGTCATTTTCCCAACACATGACAAGGGTCTCACCACTTATTTAGCCAAGATATATCTAAACTTGTACATGAGAACTATCTAAAATTAAAAGGTAGGAATATTTATTGAATTATCCTTTGTCATTGTAAGCGATTCCATAAAAAAAATCTATGACAGTAGATGGTTGCTATTATATTTTTTATATATAATTTTTTTGCGCTCTATATGAGTAATCTTTACCAATTTTTGGTATCCTACCAAACTTCTTGAAAAAAGGTTTCTCAGGGAATTTATAACATATGCATTGTAAGATACAACACATGTTGATCCTTTCTAGTCTTCATATGTGGTCAATTTTTGTTCTTGGTTGAAGATTGTTTCTTAAATCATATGGTTTTAACTTTTTTAAATTTATTTTTTTAGCATTGGTTTTGGTCAAATATTAAGCAGTAGGTGTGAATCCTACAAGTACTTTGGTGGTCAATTAGGTTCATTTGTATGTTATAGTAGTTATGATAGCATTTGTTGATTTAATGCCCACTATTTTTAGTAGTATAGTACTAATAGTTGTGGCTTTAGAGTTGTTAGTGTTGATAATGAGTACTCGTAATTGAATGAAATAAATTCCTTAGATCTAAAAAATAATAAATCATGTGATGTCACATAAACACACCATTAAAACATCACTTAATGTATAACTATCAATCTGCCATTTTTTTAGGGGTCTTTTGGACACCTCAACAAAAAATTGTTGATGGGGCATCATATTTCATGATGTGAACCTAAATCCTTATTTATAAGCAAGTTCCTTGACAAGTAAGCTATTATAAAAATTGGGAGTGATTTGAAATTGCCACATGATTTTGAGAGGCATGAAGTTAGAGTGCTCAACTACTAGGCCCTCTCCCCTAGCATTGGTTTTGGTAAAAGATTAAGAAAGATAAATGAATCATGCAAGTACTTTGGTGGTTTGTACAATTTATGTCAATCACAAGGATGGGACCTATGAGCCCTACTCCACAACTTTTGGGTTCTACAAAATAAATTTGTGTACAAGTTGTTAATTTTTACCAACCAATCGTAATGATTAGCCCAAACTATTAAGTTTGACTATTTACATTGAATTAGAATTATAACTAAAACAATATCTAGATATCCATTATTTTATAAGAATTGTGGTCAATTTTATTCTCTCTAAAGAAAATTACAAGATTCTTTTATTCAATTTCAATTTCAAACTCATCATAAATTATGATTTATCTTTATATTTCTCCATGAGTACCAAATTTTTTGATATATTTGTACATAGATTCTACCATTACATGACACTTGTATACATATTTCTTTATATTTTATACATTAATAAAAAGTCATTATTACAAATACTTGCTTATCGTATAATTAAATTTATTAATATTTTCCTTCATTGGTTTGGCAATTGTTGAATTCTAAAGAAGCTCAAATGAAATGCAAATTGTAATTATTAAGAAACTAGGAAACATGGCATGTAATCATTAAATTGATTTAAAATTTGGATTGTCATGAACTATCAAATCTTTAAAATGTGTAGAGGAGAGGGACCAATAGTCATGTGAGCTAACTTTGCGAGAATGTAGCAATTGTATGGAATATCATGGGACTTCAAAAAAATTTAAATGTGAAGTGACTTCTTACCTATCTTCAACTAAGGTTTGGAGGCGACTAATCACACAACTTGGCACATAAGCATATCTAGTGAGAAGTGTCTTAAAATTGACTTTTTAAAGATTCGACAAAAATTTAATCATAGGATCTCTAGTAGTTGAAAATAAAAATATCATTTTTTTTGTTATAACAATATCATATTCTTGTTTAAAACATAACTTATATGTAGCCTAAATGATCTTGATACCTTTTGATAACCATATTTTTTTATCTCTAACCTTTATATCCAACACAAATGGACCAATAGTTAACACAAAAAAAAAAAATTGTTGTTATAAAAACACTTATTATTGAAAATACTACTTATATTCAACTTTAAATGATCATAGAATTTTTTGATGATCCTTCATATTTCATGGGATAATACAAGGTATTTATTATGGTCACTTTTTATATTTGTGACGAGACAAAATATTAATATGAAGTACTCCACTACATATACATTGCTATTCCAATAGTCGTACACGTAAGAAACAACAATACTTGTTTAAATGACACGCTTATAGTGGATAGTTATGATATTTTATGTGAAACAAAAGAGTATTTGTTTTACATGTTAATGAATGTATTTGTGTTTTCTATATAACATTCATGGGTTCTCATGTATTAAGTATGAGTCTATCTTGACCAGCATTTGATCTTTTTTTATTTACATATAGATTAATTAATAACTGTATACAATATCAATATGTGACAAGATTAAATCTTCTAACCACAAGTACTATACTAACAATTAACCCCAACAAACTCTCCTATTGAAAAATCCAAATTGACATACTTTTAAGATTGTTCAGTCATGTTACCTTCTGATTGATTCAAGAAGCGAAGTTGTTTGCAGGAATCTTAATACAAAATATCAAACAGGTTGTTTGCAGGACGCTTTCTCCTTGAGTAAAGAAACAAAGTTGTGGACGTTTGATCGGTAGATCTGGCAATCATTACTGGTCAAGACTCCACAAATCGCTTGAACGTGAGCTCTGATGTGCATGCCTTCCTCTTCAACCAGCAATGAGCGAACAGCTTTAGTGACGTCTTCCTTGGAAAAAGAATCATCCTCTTCATTTCTCCTGACCTCCACCCCCAACTTGAGTTCCTGGGCTACGAGCTTAGCATTTAAGCCCTGTTCGTGCTGCATGGGAAGAGTCACAACTGGCACCCCAAATCTCAATCCTTCTGTCACTGAGTTCCACCCGCAGTGACTGAGAAACGCTCCTGCAGAAGAATGGCTCAGAATGTGCAACTGAGGCGCCCACTCCGTCACCAAAAGTCCTCTTCCTTGCGTGCGCCCCACAAAGCCCTGGGGCAACGTAGCAGCCATATGGTGGAGAAGAACAAAGAGAAATGGAAGCTCGCTCTCTTCTAACCCCAGCGCCAATGCAGCGAGCTCATGGGCGGTAAGAATACATTCACTGCCCAAAGACACCACCACCACCGAACAGGGCTCCTGCAGATCCAACCAGGCCAAGCAATCGTCAACTGCCGGTCGTAGCATTAGATCGGGCATCTGCATCCCCACGGGAAGCACGGGCCGGCGGGTGGTTCTTTGTAAATACTCTAAGTATTTGCCTTCTAACTCTACGCACGTATTCAATGCTATCGCCCAGCTGCCCTGTGAACACATGCTCCACCGCTCTGCCATGGTAATGTGCCCTTCCTTCTTTTGGTGCACTTGGAGGTTCTTCCGGGCTCCAAAGGGTGAAAGGTGGATGTGCGCCGTGGGGAAACCAGGCGGCGGTACTGTGAGGTCTGGGACTTTTGTGCCCTTCTCAATCATGGCGGCTTGATGACCTAGAAGGAAACCTGCACTGGCAGCAGGCGTGTTGACGAAAAATATGGTGGGGATGCTCAGTTTGGCGGCGATGGGAGAAGCCCAGTATTGTGTCATATCGTGGATTACGAAATCCGGTGATATTCTTCCCAGCAGAGCTTCGAATGGCTTCTGCCAATCATCCATTGCTTTTAGAAGTAGTTCAAATGTGCCTCCTCGCTTCAGATCTGCAGTTGACTCAACGCCTGCAGGCAGCCCGTCTAGGCAGGGCAGTGGAAGCTCCAGAAGATGGATTTCTGGGGTGGGGTGTAGCTGCCTAATCGATCTGATATTGAGGGGAGTGGAGAGGAAGGATACTTTGAGACCGTGAGCACCCAATTTCTTGGCCAGCTCTAAGAAAGCTCTTATGTGGCTATATGAAAGCCAAGGGACCATCATAACATGAAGCTGCGGCATCTCTGCTTCCATGCTACTGAAATCATATTGCAAGTTTTCCATTGAAGCCAGAGCGTTCGATCGCTCATGACTCGTTTTGAATGTACACATCAGAAGTAGGTGAAGAGTTGCTGTGCTGCAGTGAAGAATTGTCATCATGCCATTGGACTTTGATAGTAGTGGAGGTGGATCTAGTCAAACATCAACGTACTTCAAGTATGTATTTTCTAGCCCGACTTTCAATATCATAAATCATCTCATCAAGAATATTTTTTATGGAAACACGTCATATATTTTGTAGCCCCACTTTCCATATCATAAATCATGTTTTTATAGAAAATATTTTTTTTATGGAAACAAGTCATAGTCACTTTTATAAGATCTAATCCGTCAAAATCATTAAGTATTGAATATAGTTCAAATGTGTCTCTACGAGTTTTGAACCTTGGTGGATGGTTTTTCCATTGCATACCATCATCCTCACCAATTTTGTCAAATCAATTGAGCTACAATCCTTCGAAGTATAGAGAATATTAGAAGTAACAACCATGATATTTCTACAATTCATAGTAATATTTAAAAATAAAATTATATAAAAAAATTAATACACTCAAATTTATTTCATCATTGTACTCATTAATGTTCTAAACTTCTCAATACATCTTGAATAGTAGGTATGTACATGAGAATATTGAAAGAAAACCATGTTCATTCAAAGAAAACATTGTCAATTGAACAAAATAAGGAATAATGGCTTTGTATGATGGTGGAATTTTTTATTTTCAGTCAAGGAGGTTTTAGCTTAAGACCCATGCTTCAATGTCAAATTATTTCCATATCTACTCATATGAGGAAGCATTTTCCACTTAAATAGGAATTTATTTTACCACTTTATCTACATTCATCATTTGGTAAATTTTCAATTCATTGCGATAAATTATTTTTCATCAAATTGAATTCAAGAATTTATCCCCTAGTAATTGAACTCATCATAAAGCATTTACAATTAGTTCCACTTCTAGACAACTCAATCAAATTATTTTGGGATGTTTTAGACCAACCCTTATATTTTCTATACCACTTAACAAACTTTCTTCCAATTCACTTTCAATTATATAGGTGAAAATTTGGTTCTCCCAAGTCAAGAGTCTATTAGTGACCTCCATATTTTCATGTGGTCTAGCATATGACTCGATTATGGATAATCATCAATTGATGGCACATTTTTTTAAAAGGGAGCAATGAGGATGAATATAATAACAAACATATTCACTTGATAATCATCATCCACACATTAAACTAAATGCATTTGGAGCATTCATTGGAGTGGAGAAGCCTACACATGTTATATTGAAATAACTTTTGGAATATAAACGCGTTGCTTTGCCTCTAACTACTTAAGGTAATTTATACATATAAAGGGGCTGCACCACAACTTAGGGCTAGATATTTTATGGCTGTCACCACATGCATGGACATGAGTCATTGCATCACACTCAAATATAAATTCATGACCTTAGCAGCCAAAAATGTGGTACAAGTTGAGGGTCTAAATAACATTAGGTAGTGTATATTCTTTTATGCATTAAGAGTTAAACATTCAATTCAAGTAAGAACGATTAAATTATAATTATAATTATAATTATAATTATATATATAATTATATATATATATAGATGTTAGTATATTTAAAAGATGTGGAAAGATATTAGTCTTGAAGCACTTATATGTGTGCATTTAAATATCCATACTAATGGCATCTATAGTGCAACAAGTAAAATTTTAATTTATCATTTTTTTGTATTTTTAATATTGAATATTAATTTTTTTTAGCAAATAAAAAAATTCTATCATTTCATTGAAATGGATATAATAAATTGCATTTATTGAACATTATCAAACATCAAAAAATCTTCTAGATTCATGTTCTAACCTCATTGTGATGAATTGTGATGAGTTCACCAATGTTTTTGGGGTCAAATGACCATATTTCATGCTAGTTAATGGTTTTTTAAAGGAAAAATTCTTGTTCACTACTTATTGTAAACTGTGAATTTTCAACTATATATTCTTTGGGTTATTCTAAGCTCTACATTATTTTTTGAAGACTATCAATGATGTCTCATTTCATACCTAACCATCCCTAATCAACAAAAGGAAGAATGTAGAGCTCAAAATAGCCAAAGAATTTATAGTTGAAAACTCACCATTTATACAAAGGAAAATTTAAATTAAATTTCCAAACCCATAAGTAAAATGGTATTGTATAACACATATATTATTCCTATAAACTTCTTTACAACAATAATGTCTTGAAAAGTAGAAAGTTGAAACAATCACTCTCCAATGATAAGAGGTGATTTCACAATCATAAAGGACAATAACAACTATTTTTGAGTCCCCATAAAATTTAGAAGATGTATGAAAAACAATCCTCTAGGAAACAGTTCATACTCTAATAAAGACACAAAATAAAATATTTTTAGTTTTTGGAAATATACACTACTAAAAAAATCAATTGGATGTCAAGATCTACCATTGCTGAGCTTACCCCTATTCCCCCTTAACCTTACCCTATTAACATGGCCCAAAACTCAAGAAGGAAAAAATAGGCCAAGATCAAGTGTCCATGGGTGAATTTTGACAAGATACCCCTAGGATAGTGGCAATCAGCCAAATAGGCAATCCAAGATTAGCAAATGCATTGGTTGCATTGCTGCCATAAGACAAGCACTCCTGGTGGCTTCCATGAAGGGCACTTATTGAAGTTGATGTAGGTTCTCCTTCCATTTACATTTTTTTCAAAATATAAAGAAAATTCAATAATATATGCATGGAAAAAACTATAAGAGGGCAGTTTTTGACATTTATAAAACCTTTCAACAAGAAATACATGGTCATTACACCATTTATTCAACTCGTCATTTTCACCATAAATACAATCCCACATTTTATGCAAAGAAGGTTGTAAAGCCAAATGAATAACAAGGTATCAAGTAATTGTACTAGGATCAACCCATTGCCAACTAAATGCAAAATAACCACAAGCTCTAACAAACTTAGTTAAGATCCTCGAGTTATATACTAAATATCCAATTGGTCATTAAGTGTTCTATATTTTGAATTATCATCTAAGGAAACAAATGAACATTATTA
>VDFB02380746.1:0-45407 GCA_007258455.2 Sequoia sempervirens
CTGGATAACCTATGACCAACTATGTGATGACACTTTCCCTACGACAACCATGATTTCCCTTGCTTTTTGTTTTACCCTGGATATTTATGTGCCTCTGGAAGTATAGTCACTGTTGTTTGTTGTTGTTGATGTTTTTCTCACTCTTGTGGGCTATGTTAGCATTGTGATGTCTTAGTCCTTGTCTACCAGTTGTGGTGGGGCCCTTTGTTACCTCCTAGTACAGGGGGTGAGCCCTTGGGTTCACATGGTTGGGTGGAATGTGTTACATTCTCCATTGGGTTCCCCATCTCTTGTACATGTCTTGGTGACTTCACTTGGTTCGAAGACTTCTACACTGTATCTTCTCTTTGGAGTTGTAATCCTTGTATTGGTATTTGCATTTATACTGTAATTTATATTGTGTATCATGTATCATGTTGTTGAGTACTCCTCACATGCAACGAGGAAGTATTATTGTACAAAATGTAGTTGTAAAGCTAAAACTGATGTATCTCATGTATGTGAAGAATTATGTATCAGTGATATTGAACATGTTAAATGAAATGAATGTAATCAGATATTATTTTATGTTTATAGTATAGTTGTATCTCCTGGTTCATTTGATTATATGTGATGAGTTAATGTGATGTTTAATGATGATTAGAATTTGGTTAGTACTAAGTTATATGGTTTTGTAAATTTGGATAATGGGAAATAAGTAATGCATTCGTGCACCCTAGAGGATGTAGGGTAGTAATTAAGTTTATGTTCAATTTCAATTGTGCAACATTTCACTTTTTTTTAGAAAAAAAATATGTTTTCAGTTGTGTAGGTTTTTTCCTCTAGAGTTCTCGGTGGGGGCATTACATGGATACTCATCCTCCTCAGGGATGATGGCTAGGGTAGGGGAACTTTTGTCATCTCTATTTTCAACAACCTTTGCATTGGGTTTTAAGGCATGCTCAGACCTAACAACTTAGGTGGAGTCGATTCTTGGTACCTGCAACCTGCATCAGACAAATTGTCGAACAATATATATGTGTGTGTGTGTGTGTGTGTGTGTGTGTGTGTGTGTGTGTGTGTGTGAAACAATCATGCACACCGTGAGAGGAAATCATAGTGTAGCAAGGTACTCATGAACGAGTAATGCTACACTATCCCTCCCACCAAGACACTTCAAATGATAATCCACATCAACGAATAACAACAATTACATCATAACCTATCAGCTACATATCTATCATTAAAGCTGATTCATTACATCAAAATGCTATACTTCCACAAAACACAACAAAATTATGCACACAAGGCACACATTTTTCATTAAATATTCATCATTTACACACAAAAAATCCCATTTTACTCATTTTACAATGCTATATCTCATACATATGTGACACACAAATCAAAATTTTACACCTTTTCAGAAGCAAAAAACACAATTTATGACTTCATAAGCACAAAATTCTAGATTTAACACACATTCTTCACATACACACGCAACTTCACACCACCGAGAAAACACATCACCAAGCTACACAAGGGTCCATAATTCATCTTCGGTAGGAACAATATCGGTGCATTGCGCACTACACCGAGGGTCCTATCCTTTCCATCAGTTTTCTGCAACATTGGACCAACACCACTAAAAGACAAGTCTTGGGTTGCTAAGTGAGGACGACCAAAAAGGGAAAACATAAACTCAAGAGTGCAAACAACTAGGTCACGTAATGGGCTCAATTAACCTAGAGTACCTAGTGTTTGACAACCTGACTCTAATACTAAGATGTAACGCCTTGCCACAAAACCCCAAAGGACAACACAACTAGCTAACACTTGTGACATAATTTTTTTTTTCAAATGAAACTAAAATGAAATGTAAATCATACAACACTAACATATAATAAATCTAACATACATAAGTTCTAACAATGTCCTTTAGGGTATCATGATTGTGTTATGAACACCTCAATTATCCAATCTAACCATACATCACAAAATAACTACAACAAGAGTCCATTTACATCCACTACATTTTATATATATATATATATATATATATATTTCCACATATACAACACCATTAAAGATCATATATTACTAACCAATGAATACATATACAACTTCCATACATGGGGTAGATCATTACACTATTTACAAGTTTACATCAAAGCTTCCCTTACAACAACAGGAAGGATACATCAAATACATGATAAGATATAACTAGAATGATTACATTACATAACATCACTGCTAACTCAAGTCTAGTATAAGATCTAGAAACTCTTCATCAAGTACCACATCCATGCTCACAAACATCAACTAGGAACCCAATGGAGTGCATAACACTTTCCACCTAACCATAGTGGAACCCTAAGGTCCACCCCCCATGCAAGGATATGGCAATAAGGACCCACTACACAAACGATCAAGCAAAAATAGGTTAAAAATACTCCAACATACAAAAGTAACAACCAAAAAATAAAGAACAACTGCTTCAAGAGGTACAAGAACAACAAGGGGAAAACAAACAAGGCATACAAGGTTTCTATAGGGAGGAGTGTCATCACATAGTTTGCTATGGGTTAGCCTGGAATAACCTTCCAAGGCTATCAGACCCCCATCTTGGGTTACCTTGGACCACCTCTACCAGTCGTCAGACCCCCATACAAACTCATGCAAGATCAACATACCTTCTTGTCAGACCAGGTAGTTGATCTTTCCATTCTAGGCCTTCCCACTCATCTCAAGCCTAACAAGCACTTGAGCCATGAGTGAGGCGTTATCTTGATTAATGTGAACTACCCAACCCCCTAATTTATTTTAGGTTATCACTGATTAAGAAAATCTCAATGAGTTACCCTGGACCTACCACTTTGTATGTCAGACCCCCATTATTAGCCACTCCCCCTACTAGCAACAAAAGGACTCTACAATCCACTCACTGGGTGAGCCAACTTGCACAACATATAAAACCACATGAATTATCACATAAAGTGAGGCATGCACCAACTTGCAAAAAGTCTCCACAGATAACAATTCCACAGTGCAAAGCCAGAACCCACATAGTCATAAATAAAGCATATAATTAAGTGTTCACAAATAACCAACATGAAAATCCAATCATAAAGAAAACCCTTTCCCCAACCTCTAGAAGTCTAAAAAATCACTAACACAATGTTTCCCCATCGAAGTGGCAACAAGAACACGATCTCAAAATCAAAATCTTCTCAATATCAAACAACCACGACAACAAAAGTAAAATCAACCAACATGGCATCCAAGGGAAACCTCAATTTTCTCCTCACATGATACCCAACCACTAATTACCTAACAAACTTACAATTTGACTAACAAACAACTATAACAAAATAAACAACCATTAATTAAAACTGTAATTATTTTATTTAATAAAACCTTTATCTAAATGGATAGAGCAATATATTTCCACTTAAGACAATTGCCAAAAATTACTCAATGCAACATCAACCACACTAATAAAAAAAATAGCTCAAATTCCAAGATCACACACATAATTCTTCACAAGGAAACAATCATCATTGCAATCATGAAACAACTTCATAAATAAACATCACTTCCACTTTTTATTTTACTCATCCTAACTTAATTCATTTAGTTTGATTGATGAACCATCTACAACAAATAATTATATCACTATATCATTATAAGAGCACTCAACATTCATCAACTTACCCAAAGCTAGCCTAGCACAAATCCTTTTTAATTATCTAAATATATATATACAAATAAATCATTTTCCCCCTATCTAACAACATCAATTGATTTCGAGACAAATATTCTAATTTTCATATTTATAAAATCTTCCAATATAACATCAAACATCCTAAATAAATATACATGTATATATCTATCTATATATATATATATATATATATATATATAAACAAATAAAAATAAATACATATAAAAATAATTCCAATATGCCATTAACAAAACATTGGATCAGAATTATAAAGAAAGTCATTCAAATATATAAACACAACATATATATCTATGGTCGAAAAACCAACCTATAACATATTCTCTAATCTCTATATAAAGGATATTTTCTTCAAAAAGAAGACGCAACACACCATAGGGACTACCAAGCAAATAAGGTAAACAACTCAATGTATCGATGCCATCCATGAATAATTCCCCGGAGAAATACAAGCAACACTAGACAAATATTTCATAAACCCATTATAAAGATTCAAATTCCAAACCTCAACTACACGCAACAAAGCAACACAATGGACAATGAAACTTGCAAGGGTGGGAAAAAGACAAATTTAGTCAAAAGCCATATCAATGGTCAAGCATGAAATTTATACAATTGTAAATATCAAATCCACTCCAAGAAGTAAATAGAAACTTCAAATAAAATTGCATTATGAGTTATGGATATGAAATGATAGCCATCGTAATAGAAATTGCTGCAAGGTAATTCATAAAACAGGCTTTAACAAATTCCAATTCAAAGCGAGGCTAAAGGGGGTTTATAGGAAGTTGGATGGCATGACCAACTCATGACTTACCATTCAGAGGAATGAGATTACCAAGAAAAGCATAAATGATACGCAATGAATTTGCTATGAGTCTATTGAATACTAACATGAGACATAGACAACGAACTATGAGTTTATCTACCAATCAATAGTCATCGAATACCAATACAAGCATATTCATTACACACCAATACACATAACATTATAGAATATATATCCACCAAAACAAAATCGCAATTCCCTAACTAAAATTTGGCTTATTCATCCCAAGCAACGCATGGAAGGAGATCACCACTAGTCTTCATTTAGCTCAACACAAGGAGCAGCCATTAAAATGTCAAGCCTCAATCCAAAGGTAATACACAAGGAAAAACACTCCCTAGAAATCGCTATACACCAAGCATGAAACACAATATTTGGAAACATAGACAAAGCTGGTGAATAGTTAGACGCAATGCTAAAAGGCATGAGGTCGCCTAGAATGTCGTGGGTGCAATAGGTGACATTGCTGAAATGGAAGATTTGAAGGTTATTCAATCATAGAACAAAATTAGAAATGCATGCAAGGGTTCCATTCTATACCAAATCGGTTTGAAAAATCTGAGGCTGTTATGATTGCAGAAGTTGATAGAGATAGGTAAAGTAATGGTAATAGAAGCCTTCAGGCAATAGCAATGAAAGACAAGAATTAAAAGTACAAGCTATTGTCGTGCATACACTGACGGTTAGATTCAATTCAGCACAAAAGATTAAATGATGCTTAAGTAAGTAAAATATGGAATTGGAAAAAGGGCTTCCAAGCTATTGAATAATACAAAGGGAGAAGAAAAATAAGATAGATCAGATGAAGACACAGTCGAAACTTCAACTACTTATTCAAGGGCGACATTAATCCAGTATCCTTATCGTATACCATATACCAAGCAAGTAAATTGGATTCCATACACAAAAGGATCAACAAATACCAAAAATATGTAAAACACAGGACATCTTATATGGGATGAAAAGAAACCCAAACATAGAGATCACCAAATGTATGACAGTTGCAAAGCACAAAATTGTTGGCCAAGCATACAAGAAGTAAACATCAAATAAATAGGAAATGGAAGTGCAATACAAATCATACGAAATATGAAACACAGGGGGATAAATACACATTCAACATCAAACGACACACGAGGAAGTCATCGAATATCCAAATAGAGTAGTATCAATGAAATAAACTCGCAATGCAAGCATTAGTTTCTAAGCATAAATGTATCCATTGAAATGAACCGAAATACCTCAAACCAATGTCATCACAAGGTGCACAGTAATCTGTAGGTTTGGATTCCAACACAACAGAAATGGAAGTATGGTGTCAAGCTCAACTATTGTGTTCACAAATGATGCACTTCGTGAAAGCAATTCAATAACGATCCTTTTTCTTCAATTCAATATTTTCTTTCAAAACAATTCATAAAATGCAACTATTTTGTAAAAGAAATCCTTCTGACAAAATTCTTGTTCGAAACTAAAAATCAAAGAAGATCCCCCCACAATCTCCCCAAAAAATTATATTTAATAAAAAGGGAAACTTTTGTTTTTCGAAAACAAAAAGCAAACAAAAACAACAGGTTTCAAAAAAGAACCCAGTTCGAAGTCACGCATGTGCTTTGACAACTAGTTCAAAGCCATGCATGGACTCAAACTCATTCCATCCTTTAATTTTCTTTTCTTTGTTATCATTTATCTTGATTCAAAATTAATACTATTTTTTTAATATTCTATTTTCCTTTAATATTTCCTTGCAAATTAAATTTATTAATTAAAACTTTAATATTAAACAATAATTCATTTTTTTTATATTTAATTACGAAAGCATTTATAATTTGATAATTTAATTTAATAATTAATCATTCAAATGCAACATTTACATTTTTATAATAACATAATTTATTTAATTATATATTTAATTCTACATCAAACAACCTTAATAACAATTAATTTTAACACTACGTATCAGAAAGCTCATTCGAACAAACTAAATCAAACATCAAGAAAGAGACAAGCACGATGTAATGCCTCGTCTTAATAACCTAAGAATGTTGCAAATGTGTATAAAGGTGTAATAATTTTTTTTTTAAAATTTAATTATTAAGTTAATTAGTTGCATACATTCTTTAAGCTATGCGACGTTACACTACTTTGAGTTTTCCATAAGTGACTTAAGTATTTCGCATTGCACATATTATTTAATAACATAAAGATAAACATTGCAAAACATTGAAATTTCTATTCAAGATAACACAAAATACAAATTTGTTTCATACATTGCATTTGATAATATATACAATACTCATCCATCTGATGAGGTAGCTCAATAATGATTACAATTACATTTACATTATTCACCTCACAACATTTGAGGGATGTTTCCAAATACATAATTTACAAAATTACAATGAAGAAGTATTCATAAGTTCCAGTTGCGAGCTCTCCATCCATGAAGCTGTCGATGCCATGATCACAAACTGGGGACCCAACGGAGTAAGGTGCACGTTCCACCCAACCATGTGGTACCCGTAGGTCCACCCCCCGTGCTAGGAGATAGTAATAAGGTTACCTAGACCTAAACTACTAACCCTAGACACTAGTACATAACAATCTAATGGTTACATTGCTTCCAGATTTGGACAGTTGAATTTACTACGAATACAAGGTTAACTGTTATTCTAGGTGGAGTGTCATCACAACATTGCAAAGGTTACCCTGGTGTTTCTTCCTAGGTTCCGGTCCCCAACCCTTGGGTTACCTTGGTAACCTCTTACGAAACCTGGCCCCTATTGCATACTATTGTGGAATCGAATGTCTCTTGAAGAAACAAGACACCGATTTGCCATTCCAGACCTTCTCATCTTATACTCATGACTGAAGTAGCTCAAGAGTCATAAGAGAGGTATAAGCATCTTGTTAAGTGTTTTAAATCTAACTACTATGTTCTTTAATTTTCACTGACTTACTAACTATTTGTAAGTTACCCTGACACCACTTTGTGTGTCGGCCCTTACAAATAGCCACTCCCCTAAACATAACATGGGAATCTATGTTCTCTGACTAAGGTTTAAAAGGTGTACATACAACCAAAATCAATATAAAAGACCAAATACGTTATAACGAACATCAATCATTGTTCATAGCACAGGTTTCAACCACCATGCAAAGCCATGTACACATCTTTAGATAAAACAAGAATTTAACTTAACAATCACAATTCCCATTTAAAAGACTGCTACTGGAAGACTTAAAATTATATAAAAATAAATTTCCCCCCCCCTTTTACCCAATTAAAAGAAAATACAATTTAAAGGATTTCAGGGAAAATAATCATCTAATTTTTGGATCTACTAAATCCAATCAAACAAGAATTGATAGTATAGAATTAAACATCTAATACATTATTTATCTACCAACTAACATAATTATAAAATTCACAATTATCCCAGTTTTACAATCATGTTAAATAAAATACAACTCCCTTTTACAATATAACATTATTATATTCTTTTCATTCTATTTTTTTTAAATATCCAATCTTTGGATTTCACAAACAATATAATTGAATAAATGAAATATTTTAATATACATATATTTTTATATAAAAATCTAAATTATTTTCCAACTTAATAAATATAACTAATTATTATTATATATATATATATATATATAAATATATATATATATATACAATTAATATATATATTTATTCATACAACACATATACATATATAAAATGATTATATATATAAATTATAAACATTAATCAAAACTTGCATTAAAATCACGTTTGAATTTTTTTTTAAATGAAATAAAATTTATATGATAGGCCGCAGCCCCTGTCGCGGCTCCAATGGGAACGGTGCGGCCCATCCAGGGTTGCGCCTAGCAGCGACGACTGCTGTGCGCAGCCGTGGAGGCTGTGCTAGCCGCGTGGAGTGTGGGGAAGGGTTTCGGCCCTTCCCCACAATCTGCAAATTTTTTTAAAAAATTATTTCTTTAAAATAAAACAAAATCCAAAACCTAACATGTATTAATCTTTGGGCCTGCGGATTTTCGTCCGCCATTTAATATCGTACGGCGTTTTCAAAAGAAATTTACATATAAATTCACAACAATATATATATATATAAATATGTATATATATTTTTTTTTAAATAAATATTTTAAGAATTTTTAATTTACAGAGATCATTTTCTGATAAAAATTTTCTACTGTTTGAAATTAATTTTCACAGAGATTCTAATATTTGACAGCAAGAATTTATTTTCTTTCTGATCTAAATTTCTTCTTAAATCTTTTCTATTTTTTTTAAAAAATAAAATCTTTAAGAAATTCCCGAGAAAACAAAACACAAGAAAATCTAACTAATATTTTCTTCAACATTCTTTTCAAAAGAAAATTAAATTATACAAAGAAGAATACTTGTAGCTTGAGATTTGGCTGTAGAAAATAAATCTTCTGTTGCCTGTAGCACACAATCCTCCAAAGCTTCTTCAACAAACACACAAGATCTTCCCACCAAGGGATCTTCCACAAATATACAACCAGATACAGAGAAAATAACAAATTCTTTAAAATAATTTTTACACAGCCAAGAACCTCTTTCGTTTCCGTGAAGAAAATTGAATAGCCTCTGTAATTTCCAAATCCCGAGATAATATCCATCAACAGCCTCAACAATAAACAATTAAAGCACTGGCACACATGTCGAGAAGTGGTTGAAAAATATCTTCTCCACCACTTCTCGGCAATCTTGCCAATTCCCAATTGCATGCAATTTATTTATTTAATTTTAAATTTACAACCACTATACAAATCTCATGCATTTATTTTTATTTTTTTCATTTTCTAATTTTCAAATACAATTTAATTTGCAAATTCAAATTCCATCTCCACAAATAAATTTAATTTCAAATACAATATAATTTACACACTTAATAATTTAATTTAATTTATTTATTTATTTAATTAAATTAGTTTAATCCTTTAAGATCAACCATTTAACCAAATAAGCTAATTAATGAATTAAATTATCAAGCAAGTAATTTCCTTAACAACTAAAATTAATTTAAATAACAATAATTAAGAATACTATATACTATTATTTAAAATTAACCAAATTTACCTTACAAGCAATTTATCCAACAGAAAATACAAGACAAACCTATGACTCTGAACTAAAACAAACAATGTACTAAGACCAGGGTTAAAGATTAGACTAGGGTAAACCAAACTACTATCTCCCGATCGACATATCCGTTGAGTCTTGACACGCTCAGACCTGAGTACCCAGGTGGAGTCGGTGTCATGTACCTGCAATTTCCTGCAACCAAACAATAACATGTATACAAATATATATATATAAAGCATTCAACAGACACACCGTGCGGAGAAAATCACAGATATCATAGGGCACTCACAAGGGAGTGATGCGATTCCGTTCTCCACACCAATACACTTCACAGCAAACTGACAAAATAAATGCTGTTAGTCCATCATAAAACATGTACATAGCAATAATCATCTGAAAGTAAACATCTACATTATCTCAAAGCATATCAGGAAAACAAATATCGCAATAAAATGTATCATCATGTCACAGAATAATCCACTATTGCTCAAAACGAGCAATCAAAATATCCAAACAAGGTATCATAGACTAACAGTGTAAAAACGTAACAACATAAAGCATAAGCATAAACGGAGGGGTACTACATCCTCTCCCCCTAGGATCAGGCTTGCTCCTGAAATCCTGCGAACAGATAGGGATAAAGTTCCCTCATGCGTGTCGCATCCTCCCAGGTAGTTGAAGCCTCATGGCTAGGATCCCATTGGACCCTCACCTGATCAACATCTCGACCCTTAAGACCGAACTTCCGGTGCTGTAGAATGGCCACGGGCTCCAAAGCCAGCTGGCCGTCCTCTACCTGTAACGCATTCCAATCAAGTACATGAGATATGTCGGGATGATATGGTCTAAGAATTGACACATGAAAAACATCATGAATACGAGACAAACTGGGTGGTAAGGCGAGTCGATATGCCACGGGACCAATTCTCTCTAAAATCTCGAATGGTCCAACGAAACGAGGCGCAAGCTTAGAGCCTTTTCCGTAATGGATTGGACTCTTTCGCGGTCGCACTCAAAGAAACACTCTATCACCAACAGCAAACTGTTGATCGATCCTATGTGCATCGGCATATTTCTTTTGCCTATCCTGAGCTGCTATCAAATGCTCTCTAATATGGTCAACCTGTTGCTCCATGTCACGAAGCATCTCAGGTCCAAGTAATACTCTATCCTCAAGTCGATCCCAACTTAGTGGAGTTCAACAAGGACGGCCGTATAATGCCTAAAATGGTGGCATACCTATGGAACTCTAATAACCGTTGTTATAAGCGAATTCTACTAAGTACAAGTAATCCTCCCAACATGATTGTTGGTCCATTACGTACATTCTAAGCATATCCTCTAATATTTGGTTAACTCTTTCCATTTGACCATTAGTTTGAGGATGATACGCTGAACGAAAGTTCAACTGAGTGCCTAGTGCATGTTGTAATGAAGTCCATAAGGCTGAAGTAAATACAGGATCTCTATCTGATATAATCCTACGAGGAATCCCATGTAATCTAACGATGTCCTCCATGAATATCCTAGCTACGGATGAAGCATTGTAAGATGATCATACAAGTGAGAAATGAGCTACTTTAGTCAATCAGTCAACAGTTACCATAATGGCATCATGTCGACGTGATGACGTAGGTAACCCTACAATAAAGTCAACGGATATAATATCCCATTTCCATTCGGGAACGAGATGTGGCTGCAATAATCCAGCAGGATGTTGATGCTCAGCTTTAACTCACTGGCATTCAAGACATCTCGACACATAATCAGCAATATCACATTTCATACCAGGCCAGAAATACAATTGTCGAAGATCAGCATGCATTTTCTTGACACCTAGATGAGCTGAATATGGAGCTAGATGAGCTTCAGTCATAATTAATGTACGAAGACTCTCAACATGTGGTACATAAATACGACCTAAATGCCATAATATGCCATCCGATTCTAAGACATAACCTACAAATCGACCTTCTAAAGGTCTACCAAATTCAATTTCCAACTTCACTTCCTGATATAATCTATCAATAGGAAGTGCAGCTATTATTTGACCTCTCAAATCAACTTCAAGAGTAGTAGCGGAGATCTCATGTCGACGTCGGCTAAGAGCGTCAGCCACTACATTCTCTTTGCCTTGAACATATTTTACTTCAAAATCCTACTCACACAAGAACTCCATCCACCGTCTTTGCCTAGCATTCAAGTTAGGTTGCGTAAAGATGTATTGCAAACTATGGTGATCAGTATGAAGTTCGAAACGATGACCTAAAAGAAAATGCCTCCATTGAACTAAAGCATGCACAACTGCAACTAGTTCTAAGTCATGAGTGGGATAGTTTAATTCGTGATCTTTGAGTTTGCGAGACTCATAAGCAATCACACGCCTATCTTGCATCAACACTGCCCCCAAACCTTCTAAGGATGCATCGTACACAATACGAAATCCTTAGTAGGATCAGGAACAATCAATATAGGCACATTAGTTAACTTTTCTTTAAGAGTCTGAAAAGCTAGCTGACACTGCTTTGTCCAGACAAACTTCTTCCCTTTCCTCTGAAGAGAAGTAATAGGATGACCGATTCTAGAAAATCCCTCTACAAACCGCCTATAATAGCCAGCTAGACCCATAAAACTACGAACTTCACCTACATTAGTAGGCGCGGGCCAATCCACAATAGCTTGGATCTTTGAAGGATCCACAACGATACCTTTTCCAGATATCACGTGTCCAAGGTATTTTATTTCAGGTTGAAAGAATTCACACTTCTTCAGGTTCGCATACAATTGATTTTCCCTTAAACACTGCAAAACCTGTCTCAAGTGTTCTTCATGTTCCTTCATGTTTCTCGAATAAACTAAAATATCATCGAGAAATACTAGGACAAAGCGATCAAGGTATGTACGAAATACACCATTCATTAAACTCATGAATACTGATGGTGCATTCGTTAACCCAAATGGTACTACTGTGAATTCGTAGTGCCCATAACGAGTTCGAAAAGCAGTTTTATGAATGTCTGCTTCAGCTATACGCAATTGGTGATAACCGGATGTCAAATCAATTTTAGAGAACACATTAGCTCCCTTAATTTGATCAAAAAGATCATCAATTCTAGGCAAAGGATAATGATTCTTAATCGTAACTTTGTTGAATCGACGATAGTCAATACACAGCCTAAGATATCCGTCCTTCTTCTTTACGAAGATGACAGGTGCTCCCCAAGGGGAAACACTAGGACGAATAAATCCCTTTTCTAAAAGTTCCTCTAATTGGATACGAAGTTCCTCTAACTGCTAAGTCGTCATTCTATAAGGAGCTCTAGATATAGGCTCAGCTCCAGGAACTAGGTCAACTCTAAAGTCAATATCCCTCTTCGGTGGCATTCCAGGAATGTCATCGAGAAACACATCCGCGAATTCCCTAAGAATAGGATGATCATCAAGAGATACCTCTCGACTCTCACCCTCTTCCAAATCAGTAACTATTGTTGCAAACAGTTGACATCCCTGACGAAGACATCTCTTTAATTGCATAGCAGATATCATCCGCAAAGAGACAGGTCTTTGAATACCTACGATTTCCACTTTCGCACCTAAATCATTAATGCAACTAACTGTCTTAAGTCGACAGTCAATTATAGCATGATAAGATGCTAACCAATCCATACCTAAAACTATGTCATACGATCCTAAGGGTGTAACATATAAATCTACTAAGGTAGTTAATGTACCAATTTTAAGTTCACAATTATGTACTAAGTTTTCTACTGCTACTTTCACCCCTAAGGCGAATTCAACTTGCCACTTACCACCTTGCTTTACCGCCACAAGACCACAACGGTCAACGATGGTCGGTGAAATAAAGGAGTCAGTGGCTCCAGAATCAAAAAGTATAGAAACACTAACACCATGTAACTTACCTGAAGTTTTGACCACCATGTTCTAGTGATCGGCTTGGCGGTCATTAACCACAACATATACTGTATGTGCTCGTCCTGCATCTCCCACCATAGGCTCTGAAACTGTAGGTCGAGGCCCATAACCAGTAGAACCTCTCATCGGACACTGCCTAGCTATGTGTCCCTGCTGCCCACATGAATAACAACCTGTGCCTCTGTCGAATCCTCTGCCACCCGAAGGTGCATTGGATTGCTGAAAACTACCCCTACTGATGGTAGACTGAGCACTCTACGCAGGCTGATCCTCCCTATTGCGCTTATTGCGCCACCAGTTACGACCCTTTCCTGTTTGAGGACTATTTTGTTGTTGTGGTTGAGGGTTATTGTTCTTTTGAGGTGTTCTTTGTTGTTGTTGCTGCCCACCCTTTGTGGGTGTCTGTTGGTTCCTAGAGGAACCACCTATCTTTTCCTATCCACCCCGTGGACTAAAACCTGCTGCAGGAGCACTCCCAATCTACACTCTTGTGTGCCCACCTAAAGCCATAATAAGGTTCTCCTCTACTATGCGAGCCTTCTCCACCGTAACTTCCATAGTCTTTGGCTCAAAGACTCAGACACCACCACTGATGCAGGCGTTTAAACCCCTGATAAAGTGTTGTACTAGCATAGGCTCATCATCGCCAATACCAGCATACTGCTTGAGTTAATAGAACCTACGTTCATATTGCTCTACAGAAAGAGCCAACTGACGTAGATCATGGAACTCGTCAGCCCTACGCTGCCTCCAGTGTTTCGAAAGGAACCGAGCTCTAAACCTCTCGAGAAACATCTCCCAAGACATAGACCAATATCTATATGGAGCTTCTGCTCCTCTAGGCGCCACCAAGTAGAGGCGAATCCTCTCAAGTGCATAATAGCACATCTGGCATGGGTATTACTACCATATGGGTGCATGGCAAAGCATCTACCCAGATCTAGTAGCCAGGTCTCAGCCTCTAATCCACCTCCTGAACCATCAAAGGTAGGAGGGCGTGCCCTCAGTAAATCCCTCATATGACCTGCAGTGATAGCATCCTGATGTGTTGTGTCCTCTACTCTCCTAGGAGATCTATCTCTCTCTCTAACAACCTCCTCCTCATCTACCTGTCTAGGTCGAAGACGAGCTAGGACCTCCTCTAATAATGGATGTATCTGAGAACCCTCTACTACTGACTGTGCGGGATTTTGTCCCTCATTTCTCTGTCCCAACTGTTTTGCCTGATCACTATGATGAGGGCTAGGAGTGGGAGTAACCTGAGGGATTGGCCCTCGGCCTCCACCTCGACCTCTACCACGACCTCTTCCTCCTCGCCTAGGCATGTTCCTACACATAACAATAACGAGTCTTAGATACTATTCAACCAAGGCTAACAGTTGCGACACTACGTACTAGGTCAACCTAATGGGCTCGTGATTACCCAGAGCGTCTAGTGTTTGTAACCTTGGCTCTGATACCAATCTGTAATGCCCCGTCTTAATAACCTAAGAATGTTGCAAATGTGTATAAAGGTGTAATAATTTTTTTTTTAAAGTTTAATTATTAAGTTAATTAGTTGCATACATTCTTTAAGCTATGCGACGTTACACTACTTTGAGTTTTCCATAAGTGACTTAAGTATTTCGCATTGCACATATTATTTAATAACATAAAGATAAACATTGCAAAACATTGAAATTTCTATTCAAGATAACACAAAATACAAATTTGTTTCATACATTGCATTTGATAATATATACAATACTCATCCATCTGATGAGGTAGCTCAATAATGATTACAATTACATTTACATTATTCACCTCACAACATTTGAGGGATGTTTCCAAATACATAATTTACAAAATTACAATGAAGAAGTATTCATAAGTTCCAGTTGCGAGCTCTCCATCCATGAAGCTGTCGATGCCATGATCACAAACTGGGGACCCAACAGAGTAAGGTGCACATTCCACCCAACCATGTGGTACCCGTAGGTCCACCCCCCGTGCTAGGAGATAGTAATAAGGTTACCTAGACCTAAACTACTAACCCTAGACACTAGTACATAACAATCTAATGGTTACATTGCTTCCAGATTTGGACAGTTGAATTTACTACGAATACAAGGTTAACTGTTATTCTAGGTGGAGTGTCATCACAACATTGCAAAGGTTACCCTAGTGTTTCTTCCTAGGTTCCGGTCCCCAATCCTTGGGTTACCCTGGTAACCTCTTACGAAACCTGGCCCCTATTGCATACTATTGTGGAATCGAATGTCTCTTGAAGAAACAAGACACCGATTTGCCATTCCAGACTTTCTCATCTTATACTCATGATTGAAGTAGCTCAAGAGTCATAAGAGAGGCATAAGCATCTTGTTAAGTGTTTTAAATCTAACTACTGTGTTCTTTAATTTTCACTGACTTACTAACTATTTGTAAGTTACCCTGACACCACTTTGTGTGTCAGCCCTTACAAATAGCCACTCCCCTAAACATAACATGGGAATCTATGTTCTCTGACTAAGGTTTACAAGGTGTACATACAACCAAAATCAATATAAAAGACCAAATACGTTATAACGAACATCAATCATTGTTCATAGCACAGGTTTCAACCACCATGCAAAGCCATGTACACATCTTTAGATAAAACAAGAATTTAACTTAACTATCACAATTCCCATTTAAAAGACTGCTACTGGAAGACTTAAAATTATATAAAAATAAATTTCCCCTCCCTTTTATCCAATTAAAAGAAAATACAATTTAAAGGATTTCAGGGAAAATAATCATCTAATTTTTGGATCTACTAAATCCAATCAAACAAGAATTGATAGTATACAATTAAACATCTAATACATTATTTATCTACCAACTAACATAATTATAAAATTCACAATTATCCCAGTTTTACAATCATGTTAAATAAAATGCAACTCCCTTTTACAATATAACATTATTATATTCTTTTCATTCTATTTTTTTTAAATATCCAATCTTTGGATTTCACAAACAATATAATTGAATAAATGAAATATTTTAATATATATAAATTTTTATATAAATATATAAATTATTTTCCAACTTAATAAATATAACTATATATATATATATAAATATATATATATACAATTAATATATATATTTATTCATACAACACATATACATATATAAAATGATTATATATATAAATTATAAACATTAATCAAAACTCGCATTAAAATCGGGTCTGAATTTTTTTTTAAATGAAATAAAATTTATATGACAGGCTGCAGCCCCTGTCGCGGCTCCAATGGGAAGGGCGCGGCCCATCCAGGGATGCGCCCAGCAGCGACGGCTTCTGTGCGCAGCCGTGGAGGTTGCGCCAGCCGCGTGGAGTGTGGGGAAGGGTTTCAGCCCTTCCCTACAGTCTGCAAATTTTTTTAAAAATTTATTTCTTTAAAATAAAACAAAATCCAAAACCTAACATGTATTAATCTTTGGGCCTTCGGATTTTTCGTCCACCATTTAATATCGTACGGCGTTTTCAAAAGAAATTTACATATAAATTCACAGCAATATATATATATATATATATGTATATTTATATTTTTAAAAATAAATATTTTAAGAATTTTCAATTTACAGAGATCATTTTCTGATAAAAAATTTCTACATTAAATTGAGAAAATTGTCATTATACAAAGCTATTTTTCTACAAATCAAACAGATATATTTTATCTTGAAACCCTCTATGGTTTTGTAATTTCACCTGTAGGTTTTCTACTGTTTGAAATTAATTTTCACAGAGATTCTAATATTTGACAGCAAAAATTTCTTTTCTTTCTCATCTAAATTTCTTCTTAAATCTTTTCTATTTTTTTTTTAAAATAAAATCTTTAAGAAATTCCTGAGAAGACAAAACACAGGAAAATCTAACTAATATTTTCTTCAACATTCTTTTGAAAAGAAAATTAAATTATACAAAGAAGAATACCTGTAGCTTGAGATTTGACTGTAGAAAATAAATCTTCTGTTGCCTGTAGCACACGATCCTCCAAAGCTTCTTCAACAAACACACAAGATCTTCCCACCAAGGGATCTTCCACAAATATAAAACTAGATATAAAACCAGATACAGAGAAAATAACAAATTCTTTAAAATAATTTTTACACAGCCAAGAACCTCTTTCGTTTCCGTGAACAAAATTGAATAGCCTCTGTAATTTCCAAATCCCCAGATAATATCCATCAACAACCTCAACAATAAACAATTAAAGCACTGGCACACATGTCGAGAAGTGGTTGAAAAATATCTTCTCCACCACTTCTCGGCAATCTTGCCAATTCCCAATTGCATGCAATTTATTTATTTAATTTTAAATTTACAACCACTATACAAATCTCATGCATTTATTTATTTATTTTCATTTTCTAATTTTCAAATACAATTTAATTTGCAAATTCAAATTCCATCTCCACAAATAAATTTAATTTCAAATACAATATAATTTACACACTTAATAATTTAATTTAATTAATTAATTTATTTAATTAAATTAGTTTAATCCTTTAAGATCAACCATTTAACCAAATAAGCTAATTAATGAATTAAATTATCAAGCAAGTAATTTCCTTAACAACTTAAATTAATTTAAATAACAATAATTAAGAATACTATATACTATTATTTAAAATTAACCAAATTTACCTTACAAGCAATTTATCCAACAGAAAATACAAGAGAAACCTATGACTCTGAACTAAAACAGACAATGTACTAAGACCAGGGTTAAATATTAGACTAGGGTAAACCAAACTACTATCTCCCGATCGACATATCCATTGAGTCTTGAAACGCTCAGACCTGAGTACCCAGGTGGAGTCGGTGTCATGTACCTGCAATTTCCTGCAACCACACAATAACATGCATACAAATATATATATATAAAGCATTAAACAGACACACCGTGCGGAGAAAATCACAGATATCACAGGGCACTCACAAGGGAGTGATGCGATTCCGTTCTCCACACCAATACACTTCACAGCAAACTGACAAAATAAATGTTGTTAGTCCATCATAAAACATGTACATAGCAATAATCATCTGAAAGTAAACATCTACATTATCTCAAAGCATATCAGGAAAACAAATATAGCAATAAAATGTATCATCATGTCACAGAATAATCCACTATCGCTCAAAACGAGCAATCAAAATATCCAAACAAGGTATCATAGACTAACAGTGTAAAAACGTAACAACATAAAGCATAAGCATAAACGGAGGGGTACTACATCCTCTCCCCCTAGGATCAGGCTTGCTCCTGAAAGCCTGCGAACAGATAGGGATAAAGTTCCCTCATGCGTGTCGCATCCTCCCAGGTAGTTGAAGCCTCATGGCTAGGATCCCATTGGACCCTCACCTGATCAACGTCTCAACCCCTGAGACCGAGCGTCCGGTGCTGTAGAATGGCCACGGGCTCCAAAGCCAGCTTCCCATCCTCTACCTATAACGCATTCCAATCAAGTACATGAGATATGTCAGGATGATATGGTCTAAGAACTGACACATGAAAAACATCATGAATACGAGACAAACTGGGTGGTAAGGCGAGTCGATATGCCACGGGACCAATTCTCTCTAAAATCTCGAATGGTCCAACGAAACGAGGCGCAGGCTTAGAGCCTTTTCCGTAACGGATTGGACTCTTTCGCAGTCGCACTCGAAGAAACACTCTATCACCAACAGCGAACTGTCGATCGATCCTATGCGCATCGGCATATTTCTTTTGCCTATCCTGAGCTGCTATCAAATGCTCTCTAATACGGTCAACCTGTTGCTCCATGTCACGAAGCATCTCAGGTCCAAGTAATACTCTATCCTCAAGTCGATCCCAACTTAGTGGAGTTCGACAAGGACGGCCGTATAATGCCTGAAATGGTGGCATACCTATGGAACTCTGATAACCGTTGTTATAAGCAAATTCTACTAAGTACAAGTAATCCTCCCAACATGATTGTTGGTCCATTACGTACATTCTAAGCATATCCTCTAATATTTGGTTAACTCTTTCCATTTGACCATCAGTTTGAGGATGATACGCTGAACTAAAGTTCAACTGAGTGCCTAGTGCATGTTGTAATGAAGTCCATAAGGCTGAAGTAAATACAGGATCTCTATCCGATATAATCCTACGAGGAATCCCATGCAATCTAACGATGTCCTCCATGAATATCCTAGCTACGGATGAAGCATTGTAAGATGATAGTACAAGTGAGAAATGAGCTACTTTAGTCAATCGGTCAACAATTACCATAATGGCATCATCTCAACGTGATGACATAGGTAACCCTACAATAAAGTCAACGGATATAATATCCCATTTCCATTCAGGAACGAGATGTGGCTGCAATAATCCAGCAGGATGTTGATGCTCAGCTTTAACTCACTGGCATTCAAGACATCTCGACACATAATCAGCAATATCACATTTCATTCCAGGCCAGAAATACAATTGCCGAAGATTAGCATGCATTTTCTTGACACCTGGATGAGCTGAATATGGAGCTAGATGAGCTTCAGTCATAATTAATGTACGAAGACTCTCAACATGTGGTACATAAATACGACCTAAATGCCATAATATGCCATCCGATTCTAAGACATAACCTGCAAATCGACCTTCTAAAGGTCTACCCGATTCAATTTCCAACTTCACTTCCTTATATAATCTATCAATAGGAAGTGCAGCTACTATTTGACCTCTCAAATCAACTTCAAGAGTAGTAGCGGAGATCTCATGTCGACGTCGGCTAAGAGCGTCAGCCACTACATTCTCTTTGCCTTGAACATATTTTACTTCAAAATCGTACTCACACAAGAACTCCATCCACCGTCTTTGCCTAGCATTCAAGTTAGGTTGCGTAAAGATGTATTGCAAACTACGGTGATCAGTATGAAGTTCGAAACGATGACCTAAAAGAAAACGCCTCCATTGAACTAAAGCATGCACAACTGCAGCTAGTTCTAAGTCATGAGTGGGATAGTTTAATTCGTGATCTTTGAGTTTGCGAGACTCATAAGCAATCACACGCCCATCTTGCATCAACACTGCCCCCAAACCTTCTAAGGATGCATCCGTACACACTACGAAATCCTTAGTAGGATCAGGAACAATCAGTATAGGCACATTAGTTAACTTTTCTTTAAGAGTCTGAAAAGCTAACTGACACTGCTTTGTCCAAACAAACTTCTTCCCTTTCCTCTGAAGAGAAGTAATAGGATGACCGATTCTAGAAAATCCCTCTACAAACTGCCTATAGTAACCAGCTAGACCCATAAAACTATGAACTTCACCTACATTAGTAGGCGCGGGCCAATCCACAATAGCTTGGATCTTTGAAGGATCCACAGCGATACCTTTTCCAGATATCACATGTCCAAGGTATTTTATTTCAGGTTGAAAGAAGTCACACTTCTTCAGGTTCGCATACAATTGATTTTCCCTTAAACACTGCAAAACCTGTCTCAAGTGTTCTTCATGTTCCTTCATGTTTCTCGAATAAACTAAAATATCATCGAGAAATACCAGGACAAAGCGATCAAGGTATGTACGAAATACACCATTCATTAAACTCATGAATACTGATGGTGCATTCGTTAACCCAAATGGTACTACTGTGAATTCGTAGTGCCCATAACGAGTTCGAAAAGCAGTTTTATGAATGTCTGCTTCAGCTATACGCAATTGGTGATAACCGGATTTCAAATCAATTTTAGAGAACACATTAGCTCCCTTAATTTGATAAAAAAGATCATCAATTCTAGGCAAAGGATAACGATTCTTAATCGTAACTTTGTTCAATCGATGATAGTCAGTCACAGCCTAAGAGATCCTTCCTTCTTCTTTATGAAGATGACAGGTGCTCCCCAAGGGGAAACACTAGGATGAATAAATCCCTTTTGTAAAAGTTCCTCTAATTGGATACGAAGTTCCTCTAACTCCTGAGTCGTCATTCTATAAGGATCTCTAGATATAGGCTCAGTTCCAGGAACTAGGTCAACTCTAAAGTCAATATCCCTCTTCAGTGGCATTCCAGGAATGTCATCGGGAAACACATCCGCAAATTCCCTAAGAATAGGATGATCATCAAGAGATACCTCTCGACTCTCACCCTCTTCCAAATTAGTAACTGTTGTTGAAAACAGTTGACATCCCTGACGAAGACATCTCTTTAATTGCATAGCAGATATTATCCGCAAAGAGACAAGTCTTTGAATACCTACGATTTCCACTTTTGCACCTAAATCATTAATGCAACTAACTGTCTTAAGTCGACAGTCAATTACAGCATGATAAGATGCTAACCAATCCATACCTAAAACTATGTCATACGATCCTAAGGGTGTAACATATAAATCTACTAAGGTAGTTAATGTACCAATTTTAAGTTCACAATTATGCACTAAGTTTTCTACTGCTACTTTCACCCCTGAGGCGAATTCAACTTGCCACTTACCACCTTGCTTTACCGCCACAAGACCACAATGGTCAACGATGGTCGGTGAAATAAAGGATTCAGTGGCTCCAGAATCAAAAAGTATAGAAACACTAACACCATGTAACTTACCTGAAGTTTCCACCACTGTGTTCTGGTGATCGGCTTGGCGGTCATTAACCGCAACATATACTGTATGTGGTCATCCTGCATCTCCCACCATAGGCTCTGAAACTGTAGGTCGAAGCCCATAACCAGTAGAACCTCTTATCGGACACTGCCTAGCTATGTGTCCCTGCTGCCCACATGAATAACAACCTATGCCTCTGCCGAATCCTCTGCCACCCGAAGGTGCATTGGATTGCTGAAAACTACCCCTACTGACGGTAGACTGAGCACTCTGCGCATGCTGATCCTGCCTATTGCGCTTATTGCACCACCAGTTACGACCCTTTCCTGTTTGAGGACTATTTCATTGTTGTGGTTGAGGGTTATTGTTCTTTTGAGGTGTTCTTTGTTGTTGTTGTTGCCCACCCTTTGTGGGTGTCTGTTAGTTCCTAGAGGAACCACCTGTCTGTGCCTGTCCACCCCGTGGACTAAAAACTGCTGCAGGAGTACTCCCAATCTACACTCCTGTGTGTCCACCTAAAGCCATAATAAGGTTCTCCTCTACTATGCGAGCCTTCTCCACCTCAACTTCCATAGTCTTTGGCTCAAAGACTCAGACACCACCACTGATGCGGGCGTTTAAACCCCTGATAAAGTGTTGTACTAGCATAGGCTCATCATCGCTAATACCAGCATACTGCTTGAGTTAATAGAACCTACATTCATATTGCTCTACAGAAAGAGCCAACTGACGTAGATCATGGAACTCGTCAGCCCTACGCTGCCTCCAGTGTTTTGAAAGGAACAGAGCTCTAAACCTCTCGAGAAACATCTGCCAAGACACAGAACCAATATCTATATGGAGCTTCTGCTCCTCTAGGCGCCACCAAGTAGAGGTGAATCCTCTCAAGTGCATAATAGCACATCTGGCACGGGTATTACTACCGTATGGGTGCATGGCGAAGCATCTACCCAAATCTAGTAGCCAGGTCTCAGCCTCTAATCCACCTCCTGAACCATCAGAGGTAGGAGGGCGTGCCCTCAGTAAATCCCTCATATGACCTGCAGTGATAGCATCCTGATGTGTTGTGTCCTCTACTCTCCTAGGAGATCTATCTCTCTCTCTGACAACCTCTTGCTCATCTACCTGTCTAGGTCCAAGACGAGCTAGGACCTCCTCTAATAATGGACGTATCTGAGAACCCTCTACTGCTAACTGTGCGGGATTCTGTCCCTCATTTCTCTATCACAACTGTTCTGCCTGATCACTATGATGAGGGCTAGGAGGGGGAGTAACCTGAGGGATTGGCCCTCGGCCTCCACCTCGACCTCTACCACGACCTCTTCCTCCTTGCCTAGGCATGTTCCTACACATAACAATAACGAGTCTTAGATACTATTCAACCAAGGCTAATAGTTGCGACACTACGTACTAGGTCAACCTAATGGGCTCGTGATTACCCAGAGCGTCCAGTGTTTGTAACCTTGGCTCTGATACCAATCTGTAATGCCCCGTCTTAATAACCTAAGAATGTTGCAAATGTGTATAAAGGTGTAATATTTTTTTTTTTAAAGTTTAATTATTAAGTTAATTAGTTGCATACATTCTTTAAGCTATGCGACGTTACACTACTTTGAGTTTTCCATAAGTGACTTAAGTATTTCGCATTGCACATATTATTTAATAACATAAAGATAAACATTGCAAAACATTGAAATTTATATTCAAGATAACACAAAATACAAATTTGTTTCATACATTACATTTGATAATATATACAATACTCATCCATCTGATGAGGTAGTTCAATAATGATTACAATTACATTTACATTATTCACCTCACAACATTTGAGGGATGTTTCCAAATACATAATTTACAAAATTACAATGAAGAAGTATTCATAAGTTCCAGTTGCGAGCTCTCCATCCATGAAGCTGTCGATGCCATGATCACAAACTGGGGACCCAACGGAGTAAGGTGCACGTTCCACCCAACCATGTGGTACCCGTAGGTCCACCCCCTATGCTAGGAGATAGTAATAAGGTTACCTAGACCTAAACTACTAACCCTAGACACTAGTACATAACAATCTAATGGTTACATTGCTTCCAGATTTGGACAGTTGAATTTACTACGAATACAAGGTTAACTATTATTCTAGGTGGAGTGTCATCACAACATTGCAAAGGTTACCCTGGTGTTTCTTCCTAGGTTCCGGCCCCCAATCCTTGGGTTACCCTAGTAACCTCTTACGAAATCCGGCCCCTATTGCATACTATTGTGGAATCGAATGTCTCTTGAAGAAACAAGACACCGATTTGCCATTCCAGACCTTCTCATCTTATACTCATGACTGAAGTAGCTCAAGAGTCATAAGAGAGGCATAAGCATCTTGTTAAGTGTTTTAAATCTAACTACTATGTTTTTTAATTTTCACTGACTTACTAACTATTTATAAGTTACCCTGACACCACTTTATGTGTCAGCCCTTACAAATAGCCACTCCCCTAAACATAACATGGGAATCTATGTTCTCTGACTAAGGTTTACAAGGTGTACATACAACCAAAATCAATATAAAAGACCAAATACGTTATAACGAACATCAATCATTGTTCATAGCACAGGTTTCAACCACCATGCAAAGCCATGTACACATCTTTAGATAAAACAAGAATTTAACTTAACAATCACAATTCCCATTTAAAAGACTGCTACTGGAAGACTTAAAATTATATAAAAATAAATTTCCCCCCCCCTTTTACCCAATTAAAAGAAAATACAATTTAAAGGATTTCAGGGAAAATAATCATCTAATTTTTGGATCTACTAAATCCAATCAAACAAGAATTGATAGTATAGAATTAAACATCTAATACATTATTTATCTACCAACTAACATAATTATAAAATTCACAATTATCCCAGTTTTACAATCATGTTAAATAAAATACAACTCCCTTTTACAATATAACATTATTATATTCTTTTCATTCTATTTTTTTTAAATATCCAATCTTTGGATTTCACAAACAATATAATTGAATAAATGAAATATTTTAATATATATATTTTTTTATATAAATATATAAATTATTTTCCAACTTAATAAATATAACTAATTATATATATATATATATATATATATAATATATATATATACAATTAATATATATATTTATTCATACAACACATATACATATATAAAATGATTATATATATAAATTATAAACATTAATCAAAACTCGCATTAAAATCGCGTTTGAATTTTTTTTTAAATGAAATAAAATTTATATGACAGGCTGCAGCCCTTGTCGCGGCTCCAATGGGAAGGGCGCGACCCATCTAGGGCTGCGCCCAGCAGCGACGACTGCTGTGCGTAGCCGTGGAGGCTGCGCCAGCCGTGTGGAGTGTGGGGAAGGGTTTCGGCCCTTCCCCACAGTCTGCAAATTTTTTTTAAAATTTATTTCTTTAAAATAAAACAAAATCCAAAACCTAACATGTATTAATCTTTGGGCCTGCGGATTTTCGTTCGCCATTTAATATCGTACGGCGTTTTCAAAAGAAATTTACATATAAATTCACAACAATATATATATATATATATAAATATGTATATATATATTTTTTTAAATAAATATTTTAAGAATTTTCAATTTACAGAGATCATTTTCTGATAAAAATTTTCTACAGTAAATTGAGAAAATTGTCATTATACAAAGCTATTTTTCTACAAATCAAACAGATATATTTTATCTTGAAACCCTCTATGGTTTTGTAATTTCACCTGTAGGTTTTCTACTGTTTGAAATTAATTTTCACAGAGATTCTAATATTTGACAGCAAGAATTTCTTTTCTTTCTCATCTAAATTTCTTCTTAAATCTTTTCTATTTTTTTTTAAATAAAATCTTTAAGAAATTCCCGAGAAAACAAAGCACAGGAAAATCTAACTAATATTTTCTTCAACATTCTTTTGAAAAGAAAATTAAATTATACAAAGAAGAATACCTGTAGCTTGAGATTTGACTGTAGAAAATAAATCTTCTGTTGCCTGTAGCACACAATCCTCCAAAGCTTCTTCAACAAACACACAAGATCTTCCCACCAAGGGATCTTCCACAAATATACAACCAGATACAGAGAAAATAAAAAATTCTTTAAAATAATTTTTACACAGCCAAGAACCTCTTTCGTTTCCGTGAAGAAAATTGAATAGCCTTTGTAATTTCCAAATCCCAGATAATATCTGTCAACAACCTCAACAATAAACAATTAAAGCACTGGCACACATGTCGAGAAGTGGTTGAAAAATATCTTCTCCACCACTTCTCGGCAATCTTGCCAATTCCCAATTGCATGCAATTTATTTATTTAATTTTAAATTTACAACCACTATACAAATCTCATGCATTTATTTTTATTTTTTTCATTTTCTAATTTTCAAATACAATTTAATTTGCAAATTCAAATTCCATCTCCACAAATAAATTTAATTTCAAATACAATATAATTTACACACTTAATAATTTAATTTAATTTATTTATTTATTTAATTAAATTAGTTTAATCCTTTAAGATCAACCATTTAACCAAATAAGCTAATTAATGAATTAAATTATCAAGCGAGTAATTTCCTTAACAACTAAAATTAATTTAAATAACAATAATTAAGAATACTATATACTATTATTTAAAATTAACCAAATTTACCTTACAAGCAATTTATCCAACAGAAAATACAAGACAAACCTATGACTCTGAACTAAAACAGACAATGTACTAAGACTAGGGTTAAAGATTAGACTAGGGTAAACCAAACTACTATCTCCCGATCGACATATCCGTTGAGTCTTGACACGCTCAGACCTGAGTACCCAGGTGGAGTCGGTGTCATGTACCTGCAATTTCCTGCAACCAAACAATAACATGCATACAAATATATATATATAAAGCATTAAACAGACACACCGTGCGGAGAAAATCACGGATATCACAGGGCACTCGCAAGCGAGTGATGCGATTCCGTTCTCCACACCAATACACTTCACAGCAAACTGACAAAATAAATGTTGTTAGTCCATCATAAAACATGTACATAGCAATAATCATCTGAAAGTAAACATCTACATTATCTCAAAGCATATCAGGAAAACAAATATCGCAATAAAATGTATCATCATGTCACAGAATAATCCACTATCGCTCAAAACCAGCGATCAAAATATCCAAACAAGGTATCATAGACTAACAGTGTAAAAACGTAACAACAGAAAGCATAAGCATAAACGGAGGGGTACTACACACGAAGGGGCACTACACTAGGTCTTAATGATTTCTTGGGAATGGATATATTCTAGGATTGATATTCTTATCTAGTATCTCAAGAAAACTATGTAAATGATTTACCTTAGAAATTCAATATGATGGATTGAAAATTGTTTTTACATAAATTTAGGTTGACACTAACTCTAAAACCATTGGATGAAAATAGAAATCTTACATTGTAAGAAATTTGATATACATGACCATATATAGAGCATATATTACCTATATAGTAGGTATTACATCTAGATTTATGTAAGATCCTTCTATGAATAGTTGCAAAATAGTAAAAAGAGCATTGAAATTAATTATATGAAAAGTAAATCAATTATCCAATGAGGGTTCCATCTCATTGTGTGATAGGTAAATTTGTACTACTCTTACCAAAAACCTTGTTCACTATCAAAGAATAAAGAAAAAATAATTTAGTCAAAGAAATATTATCAATCATGAAATTGATCTCAAGTTATATCAAATTTCAATGATTGAATAAAAAATACACTCCATCTTACAGCTATAGATACTTGGGCTTGAATCCCACTAGCTACTAATGGTCATGCAAAACTAGGCTTGAATCCAATTAGCCACATTTAAAAAAAAAATCTATGAACTATAAAACTTTCTACATTCAAATAATGTTAGGCCTCAAGGAGTTTCCATTGAAGGGTAGTGTGCATGAAAGTGATACCTTCTAGTGGTTAATGATTATAGTATATGTAAGACAAGATTATTATGTAATCTCTTCCGCTATATTTCTTCTTTGTTGTAAAGTATTGTATTACATGTAAGACCTAACTTTGCACTACTAAAACCTATGATCATTGGTTTAAGACCTAAGGAGGTTATGTTGTATATAATAACTAAAAAAAATTATAAATAAATTGAGGAGAGGCTATTTTGAGAAGGCCCAAGCTCTAATAAGAAATTTTATAAGACATTTTTGTGAGCATTATTGAGAAAACTAGGATATTGAGAAAACTAGGATTTAAATTGTGACAAGAAGTTTGTCACATAGTCTAAAATAAATGATCTTCATCTTTACACACATTTCATCTTTTTTTACATATCAATCAAAAATAATTATATTACTGAGGAAATCCTTAAAGAAATTGATAACACTTGCTCCATATAAACATTAAGGGATAGTGTTAGACAATAATGACTATTAGGGGATCATAACTAATAGTGATTCTAAATAATATTTATAAGGTTCCAATCATAAGTTGTAGACCTTGTCAAATAAATACATTTATATGGTATATTATCAGAGATTTAATTAATTAATTAATTGATAATTATAAAAATAATTTTTTATTAATTAGTTTATTAATTAAATAATAAATATCTTATGAAAAGGATAGATAGCTTTTTAAATGGTGTGACTTACCTTTTCACCCTATATTTTAAGGAATCGCTTTTATGGGATATGTAATGAGGATTCGGTTATGTGTGAATGCTTTGATATTTAGTATGATTGCATGAGAGAGGTTTTATGTGAGGCTATTAAAGGAGGAGAAGATTATTGTAAGTTTTCTCATTCTAATGATGTTTGTGGGTATTTCAATTTTATAACTTCCCTATCATAAATATTTATGTTCCTATAAAATACTTTAATTTAATTTAATTTAATTTATTACATATTTATTTTCTATACAATATATTTTTTACATATTTTGATTATCATGCTTAAATATCTAAATTTCTAATAGTGATTGTATTTATTGATGACATTATAATATATTCTAAGAATAAGAAATTTTCTACAAATAATTTAGAGATAATTAGCATGGACTTCATCAAAGGCCTACCATTAATACAATATGTGTGTGACATTATTCTAGTGCTAATATAAAAAATTAACAAAGGTAGCCCATACTTGAAGGATGATTAATATAATCTAACCAAAATATTTGAAAAGAAAATTTATAGATCACATGATATTCCTAATAATATTATATTTGACATGGATACTCAAATGACAACATATTCTAGACCATTTTTAATTAGATTGTAGGGGATCACTTGTGAGTTTATTGCATGGATCAACAATGTAATTAGAAACAATATCTTCTATTGGTAAAATATGTAAATAAAAATTATTCATCCTTAACTATGACATCTTTTAAATATTTGTATGGGTGTAAGTTCAATATTGTTCTTCAAGTTATGATTATCTATAATATAGAGAAGTGATTAGATCTCAAATTCTTGATGAAATTTTAGATCAAGTGAATTTAACTAAGAAAATATTAAAATAAGCTTGAGATTGTAGCAAAAATTATGTTATTAAGGGTCAAACACCTAGGTAATATTTAGTTGGTAAAATAAATATTTTGTATATTAAGCCCTACAAGAATTCAATCAACTTTGGGAAAGGAACAAAAATTTCTCTACTCTTTATAGGATCCTTTCAAATTCTAGAAAAGATCAACTCATTGGCTTACAAACTTGTCTTATACCACCTTTTAATAAAATTCACAATGTTTTGATGTTTCTCATCTTAAGCATTATATGGTTAATTTGTAAAATATTATTATATTAGATTTTTTTAGGTACATGGAAATAGGAATAATCTCTATGGAGCTCACTTATTTTTTAGTGCCTATTTTTTTTTCTAAATGGTGAACAATTGGAATCAAGGCATCAATTTTTGACAAATAATATAAGTTGTAACTTTGAACTAGATAATTGTATTTTTATGAAATTTTAGTTTAGCATTAGTTAATTGACCGAGTATTATTTTATTAAACTTTTAAATTAAAATATTTTACCACAATAATCAATGTATGATTAGAGTCTATTCACCTAAATCTTATAAGTGACATTACAAATCTAAATTGATTTTCCATTAATATTACATTCTTACTTGTTTTTAGGAGGTATTGCCAATCTTCATTTCTCATTGTTGTTTCCATCTCTAATTTAATAGTTCTTATTATTATCCAATAAGTAAAATGCACTTGTACTTTAAAATATTCATCAAGCTTAGAATTTATTTTGGACTAATGATAACAAATTTTGGGTTCCATGAATATTTTAAAGCAATAGCACATTTTACTTCCTAAAAAGTAATGAAAACTATTAGATTAGAGATGAAATCAATGATGCAGATTCATTTATAGCTTCAAGTAGGGCCATTATATAAGTATATTCTTCATATTGCATTGAGTTAAAATACTTAGTCCATTTGTGCTCCAATTCTTTCCTCATAGTAGATTTATGCTTGATAGTGAGTAGCTTCGCCTCTCAACTAGAGCGTGTTGGGGCCACTATCCCTAGATTACAATGTGGCACTATCCCTTGACTGTGTTAGTGTATGCCACCCCTAAGATCTTACTTTGGCTTTATAGAAAATAAAATAATTTATGAGGGGACTATAATGGCAAAGACATTATTTTTAAAGTATGAATTAACCATGGTAATTAATTCCCTTATCTATTATTTCTTAATATTTGTTAAGACTGCATATAAATTTCTATAAATTCACTCAAAATTTAAAAAAAAAACATCAAATAAAAAACATTCACCATAAAAATTAATGCCCTTAGCTAGGATTCACAAAGATTTTATAGAAATTTTTAGGGACCTTTTTTCAAAGTTATCATTGGTGGAACCATTGTGAGTACTTGAATATCATTGAGTGCATCTACAAAAACACGTCATCGACCAATGTAAGGTCCAATGGGATTATGAAGATGGCATAACCTACCAAGATCTAAATAAGATGCATTCCATTTTTTTTCTAAAACTTGCATGGATTTAGGACAAATATTTTTATAAAAGGGAAAAGATGTAACAACCATTTTTAAATACTTTACTATTTAGTATTTAGTCTTGTAATAATTTTAAATTATCTAATACAATTGTTTTGATTAGAGGTAAAAGACGGGTTTTGAAGGGGCCTGAAACCCTTTACAAAAAGGAACAGCTGAAACAAAAAGGAAACATCAAGAAACAACCATCAACCCAACGACAACAAACCACCATCCAAAAAGAGCCAAAAAATGGCACACAACACTACATATTGTTTAGAATTTCAACAGCTTCCATCTCACTAGCAGCAAGCTTTTGTCCCTTAACCCCAATACAGAAACCTCCAAACCCAAGGCCCCAGCCTGATTTTTCAATCTATTTCTAGTCCTAACCCTAGGCCCCCTAGTATTTACCTCAGAGCTCAAAACAAAACCTTTAGTAGAACCCTTAGCAGCAACATAATCCTCCCCAATCCACTTACCCTCAACAACCATATCATAAGAAAACAAAATTTCCTTTCTCTTAATAGGGGGAAAAGCCTTCGCAGAGTCCGGCCTAGTCAGGACTTTAGGATCTTCCCCACTCTTCATAACCATGTTCCAAATTTTTTCAATTTTCTCCACAAGGGAGAACATTCTAACCTCCATACTCTGTTTCAGATTGACGGTTTCCTTCACCACAGTATTAGCAACAATATTGAGACCAACCATTAAATTATCAATTTGGCTTTGGATCGTAGGATCCTCGGCCTTACAAGCAATGATTCTAATGCAAACATTAGTCCTATTAATCTCATGAAAAAACCATTTAAAATGTTTAAAAATAACATTGGCACTGTCACGGGCCGAACCCAACACATCAGAAAGATCCTCCCTATCAAAATTTTCAATGCAATTTCCTACAGCAACATCCTCTTCAGAGGAACTCTCATGGACCTTATCCTCAGAGGCATCCTTACCTTTAGCAGCAGTCACAGGAGACTTCATCCAACTAATGGAGTCAGCAATTTGTTGCGCAACAACCAACGTCTTTTGAATCCTCTCCATATCTGGTTTCTTAGCTCCCGCAGCTCGATCACCACCCACAACTCTATCCTTCTGCTTAGGAAACCCAATGACAGTGCTCGGAACATCCCCACCATTTCTCTCTACCCCTATACCTCCCCCTCTCTTTACCTCTCTCTTTATATCACTGCCCATGTCTTTCTTTATCTTTCTATCTATCCCTCTCTTATTTTCTCCCTCTCTCTCCCTCTCTTTATATGTATCTCTTCCATCTCTATCTATCCCTCTCTCATCTCTCTCTCTCTCTCTATATATATATATATATATATTTATCTCTTCCATATCTATCTATCCCTCTCTCCTATCTCTCTTTATCTCTCCCTTTCCTCTCCATATCCCTCTCCTTATCCTTCTCCTTCTCCTTCTCCTTCTCCATCTCCATCTCCATCTCCATCTCCATCTCCATCTCCATCTCCATCTCCATCTCCATCTCCATCTCCATCTCCATACCCATATCCATCCTCATCTCTATCTCCATTTCCATATCTATCTTTATCTCTATCTCCATCTCTATCTCCATCTCTATCTCCATCTCCATGTATATCTTTATCTCTATCTTCCTCTCACACACACACACAACCTCTCTATATATCCCTCTCTCCCTATTGTAAACATAATATTAGCCTATTGATAATGGAGCCTAATTATCTTCTTGATTCAAAGGTTTTATTTCGATCGTCTTTGGATCCATATAAGTGGATGCATAGTTGATTTGAAGCTATCACTCCTCCATTGAGATCTTTTTTTGCACAAACAACATCATTTTCTAAATCACCTACCAATTGACCTCATGTACTACATAAATGCATGCAAAAAATAGACCAATTTTTTTCCTAATTGACCCTCCACACCTCTTCGACATACCCATTGCACAACAAAGTGAAATTGCTAGTTAGTATTTTACTTAAAGTCTTAATATTGTTTGAGAATATATTGAACACTTGACACATTATATTTCTACAATACATATTAGTGATCAAGAATGCTTCTAGAATTATATGAAATTTTTCATATTAAATAAAATATTTTAGATCACATTCCATAATCTATCATTAACATGAAGATAACAAACATTTAATAGATTATAAACATATAATTACTTACTAAATATAAGACCTCGTGACCTCTTTCCTGCAACAAGATGTTTTAGTCAATCGAGCTACCCCTCCCCCAACAAAAAAAAAAATTATATTAGTATTAATAGAAAGGTTATACAAGTATTTATTACTAGAATATATAGTGGAACTATTAAAGAATAGTTAACTAAATAAGTTAGCCTACTGATTAGCTATTAATATACAACATAAGATTTATAGTAATTAATATTTATAATATGTATATTAGTATACATAAAACTATCTATAATAGTTAATACTTCTAATTAACTAGTATATATATATATATATATAATGTGATAATAATCATTTTAAATAATTTTATTTATTTTAAAGTTTTTTATTTTTTTATTTTATCTTATCTATGTTGTTTATTAATCAAGAGGCATTCTACAATGATAATCACATTGTGACTAATGCAAACAAAAATAAATAAATAAATATAATAGTTTTAAATTAATATTTATCATATTTTTAAGATAGATATATTTCAAATATTTGTACTAGTTTATTTTGATTTGAATAAATACTTTAAATTTGTATGTAACTTTTAAATTTACTTTTGGAAAAGTGATAATTTGTTATTTAGAAAAAAAATATAAAATAATTCTCAAATAAATTAAAAAAGATAAATATTCATGCTTTAGATATAATTTTTATATGTTTATATCTTTATTGTATTCTACTCTACTATTGATTTTTATGTGTCATTCATTTATTTTCATTCTCTTAGACATCCATGACATTTCTCTTAGAATTTGATTTGGTGATATATATTATTATATAATTTCTTTTAGTAAAAGAAATTTCTAATATAATCTTTTATTCCTTCACTATGAGAGGAAAATGCTTTTTTATTCCTTTAGGGAAACCCTTATATCTTCTTGCTTCTTCCTTTCCTCATTTATTTATTTCATTTCTCCTCTTCATTTATACTCAAAATTTATTAATACAATTTCTACTAGACAATCATTTAAGGGTAGCATATAATCTACTCTTATTTTAATCATCCTTTCCCACTATCTAGATTTTGGTCGCTAAAATAATTTTTATTATGCCTATACCAATTATTTTACTATCCCTACATCCATTTTTTGTCCCTAAGACATATATACTATTTTTACACTTGGCTTGGCCTAGCCCCCTTATTTTCCTATCAATTTTTCCTATATATTCCTACTCTCTTTCTTTAATCTTGCACCAATTTTTTTCTCTATCTAGGTTCACTAAAATATAGACAATAGACAAAATACGTGTTATTTATTGAACTATTGACTAACATTTCTTAACAAACTTTGACTTTCTTCCTTGTATGTTTGTCTTACAAATAAGTAGCACGGATTGGTAATAGATCTAATACGAGGGAGAAGACCCTCACATTTACATATTATTTTTACAATATTGAAATACAAATAATTTAATATATGCAATTTAAATTTTTATATTTTAGTATATCTATATCATTTAATAAACTTTATCCCACTAAAATGGGTGTATATTGTAGAGTTAAAATTGTCACATTAATAATTTATAAATCTATGTATTGGGATCATTTTATTGTCCATGTATGTAAAATGTTTACATATCATTTACTTTATTTCTTTAGTATTTTTCCTAGTATTATAAATGCCAAGCAAACCTTAGTCTACTTTTAAGCAATTCTTATGCTTTGACCTATCCTAAGGAGGATAGAATTGATGTGAAGATATTACAATATTTACAACAATGTCCATGATGATTACAACATTCAAACTATTAGAAAATCTTAATCCACTAATGTTTTTCTTTTTCTAAATGACTCCTTTATTTATTAATTTCTAAACTCATTAAATATTGCTTATATTAATCCTCCCCTTCTATCCATTGAAATGAGTCTTAATTATTTTCATTATCTCTTGTAACTTCCTAACATTTTGCTGAATTTTCTATATTCACTACAACTTTACATGTCTTTGGATCCTTTCTCAAATCTTTAAAAAACGTATTATTTTTCATTTTTAAATCCATCTCTATCTCCATCTCCATCTCCATGTATATCTTTATCTCTATCTTCCTCTCTCTCACACACACACACAACCCTCTATATATCCCTCTCTCCCTACTGTAAACATAATATTAGCCTATTGATAATGGAGCCTAATTATCTTCTTGATTCAAAGGTTTTATTTCAATCGTCTTTGGATCCATATAAGTGGATGCATAGTTGATTTGAAGCTATCACTCCTCCATTGAGATGTTTTTTGCACAAACAACATCATTTTCTAAATCACCTACCAATTGACCTCATGTACTACATAAATGCATGCAAAAAATAGACCAATTTTTTTCCTAATTGACCCTCCACACCTCTTCGACGTACCCATTGCACAACAAAGTGAAATTGCTAGTTAGTATTTTACTTAAAGTCTTAATATTGTTTGAGAATATATTGAACACTTGGCACATTATATTTCTACAATACATATTAGTGATCAAGAATGCTTCTAGAATTATATGAATTTTTCATATTATATAAAATATTTTAGATCACATTCCATAATCTATCATTAACATGAAGATAACAAACATTTAATAGATTATAAACATATAATTAATTACTAAATATAAGACTCGTGACCTCTTTCCTGAAACAAGATGTTTTAGTCAATCGAGCTACCCCCCCACACCCCCCCAACAAAAAAAAAGAGTATATTAGTATTAATAGAAAGGTTATACAAGTATTTATTACTAGAATATATAGTGGAACTATTAAAGAATAGTTAACTAAATAAGTTAGCCTACTGATTAGCTATTAATATACAACATAAGATTTATAGTATATTAATATTTATAATATGTATATTAGTATACATAAAACTATCTATAATAGTTAATACTTCTAATTAGTATATATATATATAATGTGATAATAATCATTTTAAATAATTTTATTTATTTTAAAGTTTTTTATTTTTTTATTTTATCTTATCTATGTTGTTTATTAATCAAGAGGCATTCTACAATGACAATCACGTTGTGACTAATACAAACAAAAATAAATAAATAAATATAATAGTTTTAAATTAATATTTATCATGTTTTTAAGATAGATATATTTCAAATATTTGTACTAGTTTATTTTGATTTGAATAAATACTTTAAATTTGTATGTAACTTTTAAATTTACTTTTGGAAAAGTGATGATTTGTTATTTAGAAAAAAAATATAAAATAATTCTCAAATAAATTAAAAAAGATAAGCAATGTAAATAAAATAAAATAATTCTTAAGTACATAAAATAAAATTACTCTTAATTAAATTAAATAAATTAAGACATATCTTGATCTTTTTATATAGATGTATTTAAGATATTTATACTAGTGTATAGATTTATTTTTTATTGTGGACAAAGTAAAATAAAAAATTATTATTATTATTATTATTATTTTATAGTTTTATATTTTATTTTTATATTTAATTATGATAATATAATTAGTATTTGATTACTAAACTCAATGAGTGAAGATATAAAAATAATATTGTAAATATACATAATAGATATTTGAGAATCATCAATGGTTTTCAGTAAACTTACAAATTAGTTATTAGTAAAAATAATAGAAATTAGTGTCCATAATAATATATTGATATTTATTAGTTTATTAATTACTAAATATTGTTTTATATTTAATAGTATTATGATGACATATTTTTTAATACATTAGGTAAGTTTGACTCTTCTCATCATGGTGGTTCATCAAAATATAGAGGTTGTCTTTAACATAGTTCCTATCTCTAACTAGTTTGGTGTTTTCTTGGGCCATCCTTGGCTCAATGCTATGCAAGTTTCTTCATATATTCTTCATTATTGTCTCAAGTTCATTCATAAAAACTAGATATTCATTGTTCCTCATTATGATTATTAACCTCTTTCTAAGAATGGTCACTTCTATATTAACTCCATTTCCAAATATGGGTCCTTTATACACTTGGAAAACTACTCTCTTAATATTTGTGTTACATTAACTATAAATCTCGTATTCATTCATTTTTATCCTTCTCTTGATATCTATCCCCTTAAGTATATTATCTTCCTCTTCATCCTAATTGTGGTTTTAACATATATTCCAATAAGCCCTATATTCCTAACCCTATTATGTCTCCTCCTTTCTATCATAGATCTAATAATCACCAAGTCTTATTCCTATAATCCAACATCTTCACATTGTATCTTTTCTAGTTAGAACCTACAAGCCTCAACCTTAACCTCATCCTCCTACACACCAATGCTAGCCCCAACCTTAGCGTAAAATCTAACCCCTTCTGCAACCTAACCTACAATCTCAACCGTTGCATGATCATTTTATCGAAAGTCTTCTTCTACCCATGCCTAAACCTCAAATCCCACCCCAACCGACACCCCATATCTAGCCTCTAATTTAGCTAATTCCCCAACTTTAGCCTCTTTTTCAACCTCAACTCAACCCACCTAAAATAAATGCAAAGGAAAATTCAAATTAGTTCAAGTATTCTACATTCTTATACATTGTCACATTTTCTTCTTATATATTTCATTCCTCCTCTTATTGATCCTCCTATCTCTCCCATCATCACCCTATGCTACAATCCCCTACTACCATCTCTCCTATCCTAGACCTACCTACCTCCTTTCCTAATATCTTGAACTCTCATGCCCTCTTTTTTTATACTTCTCCACCCAAACTTAAAAACATAGTATGTCTCTTGTTTCCTCTTTTAGTGAAAAATTCCAACCATTCTTACCCCCTGAAACCTCTTAGTTTATCCTACATCATTCCCTATTGGACTTGATGAATTTTTGGACCTTATATAACATTCTATAAATCTTGTTAAGCCTACCATCTTTACCAATATTCTTGATGATTTTTTTCTACCTTACCTCATGTCATCATTTTTCCTTTGACACCTACTTCACTCCCTCATGCTTTTGACAATGTTGTTTTGTTTTGCTTCTAATATTCCTCCTCTCAAGTCTATATTTATTCCTACAACTCTTTCTCCTACCTCTTCTAAGAGATTGTTTGGGTTTACTCAGGTACCAAGTGGGTTGATCATGATTCTCTCAATGATGAACAGGTCTTTTCATTTATTTTATGGATTGAATATTATGTTTTTCCTATTATAGATGACTCATGATACCCTTGTGTACATAAATATAGGAAGGACCATGTAGTGTCATTATTTCCTTTATATTTTTCTCTCACTTCCCTATGTTTTCCCACTCATTTTATTTAATATGTTGGTTATGAAAGACCCAAAACATGCCTTGACACTCATTTGTTTACTATTTCACTTATTTAGTTGTGATATCTCTCTCTTTCTACTCTTTTATATGTTATTACATATTTTATGGTTTCCTCTTCTCAGTTTTGTAAGGGCAATGCAAATTATTTTGGTATCTAATATTATTTTCATGTTGGCCAAACTAGCACCATGCCCTACCATCCTATTTGTTGTATCCAATTCTTATTTATCATTCTTCCTTTGTCACTTTTTGGTATGTAAGGGGTACAATGAAAATTCATACAACATTCTTTATATTTGTACTAATTATGTTGGCCCCATGCATACAAACCCCTTCATGCTTTAGATATAATTTTTATATGTTTATATCTTTATTATATTCTACTCTACTATTGATTTTTATGTGTCATTCATTTATTTTCATTCTCTTATACATCCATGACATTGCTCTTAGAATTTGATTTGGTGATATATATTATTATATAATTTCTTTTAGTAAAAGAAATTTCTAATATAATCTTTTATTCCTTCACTATGAAAGGAAAATGTTTTTTTATTCCTTTGGGGAAACCCTTATATCTTCTTGCTTCTTCTTTTCCTCATTTATTTATTTCATTTCTCCTCTTCATTTATACTCAAAATTTATTAATACAATTTCTACTAGACAATCATTTAAGGGGAGCATATAATCTACTCTTATTTTAATCATCCTTTCCCACTATCTAGATTTTGGTTCCTAAAATAATTTTTATTATGCTTACACCAATTATTTTACTATCCCTACATCCATTTTTTGTCCCTAAGACATATATACTATTTTTACACTTGGCTTGGCCTAGCCCCCTTATTTTCCTATCAATTTTTCCTATATATTCCTACTCTCTTTCTTTAATCTTGCACCAATTTTTTTCTCTATCTAGGTTCACTAAAATATAGACAATAGACAAAATACGTGTTATTTATTGAACTATTGACTAACATTTCTTAACAAACTTTGACTTTCTTCCTTGTATGTTTGTCTTACAAATAAGTAGCACGGATTGGTAATAGATCTAATACGAGGGAGAAGACCCTCACATTTACATATTATTTTTACAATATTGAAATACAAATTATTTAATATATGCAATTTAACTTTTTATATTTTAGTATATCTATATCATTTAATAAACTTTATCCCACTAAAATGGGTATATATTGTAGAGTTAAAATTGTCACATTAATAATTTATAAATCTATGTATTGGGATCATTTTATTGTCCATGTATGTAAAATGTTTACATATCATTTACTTTATTTCTTTAGTATTTTTCCTAGTATTATAAATGCCAAGCAAACCTTAGTCTGCTTTTAAGCAATTCTTATACTTTGACCTATCCTAAGGAGGATAGAATTGATGTGAAGATATTATAATATTTACAACAATGTCCATGATGATTACAACATTCAAACTATTAGAAAATCCGAATCCACTAATGTTTTTCTTTTTCTAAATGACTCCTTTATTTATTAATTTCTAAACTCATTAAATATTGCTTATATTAATCCTCCCCTTCTATCCATTGAAATGACTCTTAATTATTTTCATTATCTCTTGTAACTTCCTAACATTTTGCTGAATCGTCTATATTCACTACAACTTTACATGTCTTTGGATCCTTTCTCAAATCTTAATACGTTTTTAAGTCTCATATCCAGCTTCTTTAATATATTTTGTAAGTTATTTCCTGTATAAATTCTTTCCTACAACTAAGGTGAAGCTATTTAATTTATAATCATCTTTATGTTCTTAGCCTCCTTATTTTGTATCAAAATTATATCTTCTCGCCCAAAATAAATCCGTAGCTTTAACATCTCTTTTTCTTCGTTATTTCAAAATAAATCCGTTAGGTAGTCATATTCAAATTTATACACATCAATCTGAAGCTTTCTTGATATTTCTTTTACCGCCATGTTTTTTCTTAGCTTTTTTTCCCTCATCAGATAGGCATCCAACTATTTATCCGTTGTGGGTTAAACCTATAAAATGAAGTCATCTGGTTCTGTCAATGCCAAAGAGATACCAGAATCATCGCTGCGGCATTGACATACCAGAATCATCGCTGCCATGGAAGTTCTGCAACCCAATTTGAGAGATCCTATCAGCATACTAGACCCTGCCATGGAAGTTCTGCAACTCAATTTGAGAGATCCTATCAGCATACTAGACCTTCTTCAGGAAAATTTACAGGTTCAGTTTTTTGAGCTACCAGAGGAGGTCAAGGATTCGGTGAGCTCTCTCTTCAAGTCCTGCAAAGCAGTTTGTCCCCATTGCAGTTTTAGAGAGGCAAGGTATCGGTACCTTAATAATAAAATGAAATGCAAGTTTATTCAGCCGAGGTTTCAATGTCCCAATTGTGAGCACTGCTTTACAGTGGGTGGAAGAAATCATTATTCAACACGGAAGAGGAAATTCAAAAGTGAGAACCAAATTCAATCATCAGAAAAGAAGCCCAATACCCAGTTTAGGGAGGCTCCAGTAATTACAGATTGGGCATATGATTTTGATTATGGATATGAAGGTCCTTCAATACAAAAAGAAAAAATTGGAGCAGCAGGAGATGATTTTGATTATGGATATGAAGGTCCTTCAATACAAAAAGAAACAATTGGAGCAGCAGGAGAAGATCCAATCAATTATGAGGAGAAATATCAAGCTGCTGGGGAGCTTTTCAATGATATAAGGGATTACTTTGATGGTCCAGGTTCAGAACTAGCTCTGGACAATTCTGCCAAGACAGTAGATGAAGGAATGTCTAATTTCATCACCAAGCTTGTTGAAAAATACAATGAGAACATGAAGTCTGTTTGGGAATTTGAGCTCTGATTAATCTTTCCAGCTGCTTTGTACCATCAATCAAAAGGGAAAGAATTTTCATCTGTAGAAAGAATTAGATATTTCTGTCTGTTGTCCATTTTGTATTGGATGAGTTGTGGACAATTTGGGTTTTCAATGTAATAGATTTAAGTAGGATTAGAATTTCTTTCCTTCTGATCTGTGAAGGAAATGTGTATGCAGATAAATTCTTTATTTACATATCAAAATGTAAATTAATATTCATATTAATAGCAATAGATTTTGAAATATTTCTGGCTTTGGAGACAATCTTAATAACAATAAATTTTGAAATATTTTGAACTTCAAAATGTTAAGATAATTATTAGGTTTGAATTCATTTTAAATATAATTTCATTAAAGATCAAGCAAATAGGATTGGCAGGCATACAATGTTTCCCAGGATATGGTGAAAACTCAAGTGTAAGAAATGGGAAAACACAATATCTTTAGAAGATGATTTCAAGATTTCACCGTCATATTTATACAGTTAAATAAAGATCTGCTGCCCTATTCAGTTGAGTCTTGGAACAATATGTTATATTCATTTAATACTGTCAAATTCACACAGAGCCCAAAATGGGCAATCGACGTATCCTTAAAGGAATACTTATCCTTGTTCATGGACTATGCCTTTCCCCATCTTAAAACCCTGTTAAAAACAACCTTTTAAAATGGCTCCACTTTTTATCTTATTAATGAATTTTCTAGATGAATAACAACACATAACTTCTCATTAATAAATCTGTCATGATTTTTTTTAAAAAAAAAAATCAAATTTAAATTTTAAGGTTTATTGAATTATATTTTATAATTTTTAACTTTTTAATTTAAGGAGTGGCAAGTAGTTAGTGGTATGTAGAATCTACTTAGTAATAGTTAGTTTTGCTTTTAATTTTTGTTCTTTTGTTTGTAAGCTGATTCTATTTTTTTTGTTAGGAGGTTTTATCTCAAACCCAAAAGCATCTTAGCTATCCAATAAGAAGCACGGACAATAGGGTGAAACCTCTTTGACTATGAGCCAAGGATTGAGGGGTATCCATTCTCCCAAAATCTTTTAAAACAAGACTTGATCCTTAATGAGTTCATTCACAACCATTATACTTCACCAATAGACCAAAGGCCCATTAATAGCTAGCTTTGTTTTGTCTAATTGATCTCCATGTATTTTGGTGTTCTTAGTTTCATACCTCATGAGACTAGTTTCTTTTGTCATTTGGCTACTACATTGTAATAGCGTCTAGGGCCTCATTTAATCATGTTTGTAATTTATTTTTTTAAAATACAAGTGGTTAAGCCACTATAAACTTTATATTGATTTTGAAAAGAGATATTATGTTGCAGGAGTCCATATTGTCAAAAAAGGCTTATAACAGAAGCCATTAACTCCATGGAATGTCAAAATAGTAAAAAACAATAATTATAACTTAATCAAAAACATTTATAAATTTAATTTATTTTACAATAATTATTATTTTTTGGTCGATAATAAGTTTTTATTTTATTGAAATATCTAAAACAAAGTTTACACTTCATGCAGTAAAAGCAAAACCCATACACCGAAAAATTGATTAACCAGTAGCATAACTGCAAAAACCCATTCCACCAAAATGACAACTAAAAACCTACTTCCTTGCACCTATACCAGCACCAGAAAATTCTATAACTACTCTATGCCCATAATCTCCCTATATCAACTACCCTGCCCTTCCACCTTTTTTCAACAAAAAACCAAACCCTGAAAGATCAATTACACAATATTTTCATATGATTCTCCCAGCTCCAGTGGCCCGATTTCATTCAGCGGCTTAGCTCTCTTCCGCGGACGTAAGCCTCTAAGTACACACATTTCCTCCTTCGCATACTCCTTGAGGTCTGCCAAAGTCATTTCCAACTCTACCAACTCTACGCAGATTTTTAAAGCCTTCCATCCTCACTCAGCATCCTCTCTCCAGAGTTCCTTCGTGCGACCCTCCGGCCATCTTATGAACAAATGATTTAATTTCTCCATTTCCAGGCTACCTCCATCCCGACCCTCCTCAACCAAACCAACGCTTGGAATTGCTTGTTGTAGGATTGATTCCATGTTTCCCAAGAATTCTTTTGGCACCAGAGCTTTCATTACTCGCCTTACTTCATTTACAAGCTCCCCTACCTCCAATCCCCACGCCATTACCAATGAACATATTTCTGAATTTGTTTAGTACTGGTGCGTCATCTTTTCAAACCCATCACCGAGTATAATCCTTATGGCTTGCACCGCTTCTTTTTCCTTCACCTTGAATAGCCCGCACAGTCTCTTCATGGAGGCTTTCCCTGTGAATGGGTCTAGTTTCTTATGCGTAGACAATAAGAAACCTGCCTCCATCATCACATCACCTCTCCAACGGCTCCTTTGCACTTCACCTCTTTTTGTATCCGCCCAACACACCCACCGCCTCCTTAAAATGAACTTCGATTGTGATGAGATTATAATTCACCTCACTTTGCCAGCCTAAACCATTAAATGACGATGTACTTCGGTGCCTCCATCTCCTCCCATACTCGAAATTCTTCTTGCTTTGAATTCTCATCGCACCTTGTGCCTTACGGAAGTCTGCCATCGTACTCCTATACACCCTCCACCAGATCTTCCTCATTTATTGCTCTTAAATCTTAAAACATTACAACATCTATATCTGTCAAAGATAAAGCCCATTTCGAAAGAGTGTCAGCCTCCATATTTCCCATTCGCCGTACGTGGCTCACCTTGAAAGCTTCAAAACGTGTTAATTCCTCCTCTATCCTTTTTATCATCCCTTGCAAATTCCATGCATTAATATTACCTTTGCTTATTGCTTGAATTGTTAGGAGCGAATCACCTTCTAGATGCACCTTAGAAACCCCTACTAACCTTGCTAGCTTGATTGCCATTAAGACAGTTGTTGTTTCTGCCACATTATTCATACCATCTTGCAACCTCATTGCTCCAAAGGCTATAACATTTCCATTCCAATCTCTGACTATACATCCAACCCCCGACGGGCCCAGATTTCCTTTTGCTACTCCATCAAAATTTACTTTCCACCACCCTACTTCTGGTTTCTCCCATTTTACTTCATCAACTTTTACCCGTGTTGGATCAACCCAACCAAGCCCCTTAATGGGCTATTTTACAATAATTATTAACTTAATACAAATTGCTTGAATACATTTATCAAAATTTCAAGACATTCTATTTGCTTAAGAGTTGTTCTATTATACTTAGAATTTTAATTTAAGAATTATTTTTATTTTGTTACTACATTGAAAAGTATAGTATATATCATAAATCTATAAATTACCTTTAAAGTTATGATTATTATTAGATATTAATTACTTGATGTGTAACTAGAAAACAACTTTAAGTTAAGGGGATTTTATGTACATGCTCATGACATAAGAATCCTTGGTGTCATTGAAGAACACCTATTGGTGTTTATTATTATTTAATTTAGAGTTCTAATTATCAAATTTAATTTTCTTATGCATATTTTTATTTATTTATTTATCAAAATAATAAAATTTACTTAATCATTTGATTCTAATAAGTTTTCTCTTTTACCATTTGAAATAATGTCTGATTAACAATATTATTGTATTTAATCCACAATTAATTTTATTAAATTCAAGCTCGAAAAAGAGGGTTATGACAAGAAGTAATAGAATACTCCAATAGCTAATGTGTCTACTTTAATGACAACCCTATATTCTTTGATAGCAAGCTTATGCACTTAAGCAAGGTGAAACTGACCAAAAAAATTGGCACAAAGAGTATCCTCACTTGGCCCTGGCCATGTCTCT
>VDFB02380747.1:0-44696 GCA_007258455.2 Sequoia sempervirens
TTCTTAGCTTAGACATTGAGAACCATACCTAGTACCAGCCCTACTATTTCAAGGGAAACCAGTTGACTAACCACGACATTATGATCCTATCTACCAAGTTCAAGATACATACCCACCCTACATCAGCAGGAACACTAGTTACAGTTATGAATCAAAATCCATAGAACATAGCATATCAAGGAGCAGGAATAGATACAAATGATCCCACTACAAATTTGGACCTAGACCCATAGACGGAATCCAAAAGCAACAATTCCCCCCCACCCAAAGCTATTGGTTGCTCCTCCCCTGCCACTTAAGAGTGTTTTATCAAACCCTTGCCTCAACCGGGCCGGATAGCAAAGCATTTGAATAGTCCAGATTATAATATGGATAGATACTCCGATAGGTCGGATGGTTCAACTAGAATTCCCCATGAACACCCGGGGGGGTGAGAGGATATAGGAGAAGTCTGGATTTTCATCAGAAGGGCTGGATTTAGTGTGGCATGTTGAGTAAAGAAATGAACTCGAGCCAATCCCATAGCCGATAGAGAGGGTGATTGGTTTATGTTGGCGGGTTCTCTATCGCCCCACTAGACAATAGAGAGAGTTCACCAAACGAAGGTGGGCATGGCTGATGACCTTGTACCTTCATGAATTAGCTTCCCAACTATAGAAATAATGGGAGTCCGGTCTCACCACTATTATAGGGTCCCTCATCGACTGGGGTTCACCCCCCCAAAAAAAAATGTCGAGCAACCAATCTGAGATTGCGAACCCAAACCGAAATCTCGAATTATCTTTGCATCGACCCAAGGGCCCTATGGGGGTGACAGAAATAGAAACGAAGGTGACAACAACAACTTTAGTGATGATCTAAAAGGAGGCTCGAAATAGATAGATATACAGGGCAGCAGCAGCACCGACAAGAGCCAAAGCTGGTAATTTTGAGGGTCGTTAATGGATGTTTCAGTGAACTAAAATTCTATGGCTTTAAACTCTCGATTCCCCTACTATTCTATGGGGCCTAGATCGATATCTCTTGATCTTTCAACTCAAGGTAGAGGCAAGTTTCGGGTCAAATAATCTACCTCCTTATTCTAGCAACTCTAATTGGAGGGGGGGTAGTGGGTTGATTCATTGACTAATTAATTCAATTTTTTTCAGTCATATGAGTGATCAAAATGATCAATGGCGAAATGGTTAGGAAGGGCCCCAGCTGGAGTTGGGTCACTTTCACAGTTATATGAACCAAAATTTTCTTCATCAAAATGGTGAAATGGTTAGGAAGGTCCCCTACTATTCTATGTAGTTGGATCGCTTCACCAGGCATATGAACTAGACTTTTGATCAACATTTTCGCCACCCCCCAAGTGCCCCTACTATTATATGCAGTTGGGTCACTTCACCAAGCATATGAACTAGAATTTTGATTGACATGTCAGCATCCCAGTAGGGGTAGGGGGGTGAAGATTCTATATGTAACATGCCTTAGGCTCAATTAAGACTATCATCCTAAGTTCCCACCCAACCTCTAGCAGGCGTACATTAATAAGAGGAGAGCTGTTGATTGTAGGGCTATTCTATCTCCTCCTCCAGCCGTTCCCACCCTACATAGGGTAGGGGTAGCCAACATGTTTGGTAGCTTGCTAGAGTAACTTCCCAACTAGAGTTCTTTATTAATCAGCTTGGGCGGTTGGGTGGGGACTATAGTAGGATAGTTATTAAGAGGTAGATTAGTTGCCCTACTATTCTAATGCGGTGGGTGTGTGGCTATAGTTGGTCCAGAAGCGATCTCTATTTCCTCTGCGCGATGCTTGCCATTGATGGTTGCTTGGTGTTGGCCATCCAAATCTATGCATGGATCGATGCATGCATCTATCTATCCATCTATGTATCCTCCCCTATTATCTATCTGTTGTATCCTAACCTCTGTATGGTACCTAATCTCTATATCCTATTATCTGAAAGGTGGGGCTAGACTAGCATCAAAGAAAAAAGGGTAGGGGTCACCCAACTGTTATGTTTAGGAGAGGATACCGGGGGGCTTGTATCTTAGAAATTCCCCCAACCCCATTGTGACTCAGGCCTGTTTCCCCCTATTGTGCTTCCCCAAATCCCATGGCTAATGCCATTCTAGGCAGGTTAATCATGAGACCTACTTTGGGTGAGGTTGATAGGGTCAACTATCTAAAAAGTGCCAGGGTGGGGATGAGGCTGGACCAACATCAAGGTTTAGAGGTAGGGGTGGACAGTTTAAAGGTAGGGGTGGACCAACAAGCGGATGGAGTGGGCCGACTGCTCCATCTCCCTCCCCCCGGTCCAAAAGTGATCCATCCATCCATCTAGAATTTGTCCTAATGGGCCCCCGAGGGCCGGAAGAAGCGCCCGTTCATCATCCCTCCCCCTGGGCCCGAAGCGCTAACCCTCTGCATTGGTAGGGTGGGGTCGGTTGACTGGTGAAAGAAAGGGTAGGGGTGCACCCTGGAAGAACAAGCACCAACCGAACCAACCACTAGCCAAATAGTAGGGGCTTGGTCAAAGTGATGACAAGCGGAGGGCCCAGAAAACCTAAGGAGGAATGGTCTAGAAGCGATTGGGTGGAGGATGCCAACCAGTGAAAAGAATAAAGGTTGGGGGTAGGGGATGCCATTGACCAGAACAAGAGAAAGGTGGGTGGGCCCCCTTCTTACATTATTTGGCAAGTGGTACCGGCCATCAATTGATCCTCCCCTCCCCAATGACCAAATTCTTAACCCCTAATCTGATCCTTCTCTTGGCTAATGTGCACCCCGGGCATCGACCAAAGGAACCCGAAAACCAAAGTATGTTCAGGTGGGAGCGGCGATTACTTTGGAAAAAAGCTATTGTTGGGTGGGGCGTTCAGCCTCCCAAAACCCCTTAGAATAGTAGGGTGCATCCTGCCCTTTCTATCTGCCCCGGCATCTATCCATCCGCCCTCAAATTCTATGGCTGACTTTTCAATCTATCCATCCCAAAGTCTCACCCTGGTTTTATCGACCAAAAGAATTGAATCCACACCTCCAGCATCGATCCATTGGTCCATCGATCCATGGATGAATCCATCCATCCCAACCTATCTATCTTAAGCAATTTCTCTATTGATCTATCCATCTCCTAAGGTATCTATCCTAACTAATCTATCCCAAGCTATCTATTCTATAGCTGTTGATGGGTGGGAAGAGAACTTGTTTATGGGACCTCCTGAGTAAGGGTTGGTTGGTCATTTAGGGTTTTCTAGGCGACCTTCCTCTTTCCAAGGCCTCCTAGCTACCCTACTATGGGTGCACCTTGTTGATGAACCACTTTCAAGATAGGCGGGACTGTGGACTCCCATAGGGAGGCGGTTGGATGGGTGGGCTTTCCTTCCCACCCTGATTTCCTAGGACCTTTCCCTGGTAGGCGGAGGCAGGACTTCAACCTTAACCGATCAATCTCTCCTCTCCATCCATCCATCCAGTCATCCTCTTCCCCCTTCCCCTCAATTATAGAACCTTCAAAAAAGAGCTCCTTTTCTACCTTGACTCCAAGACCGCCAGCTGAATAGTAGGGGCTTCCCAGGTCCTTTGTTAAGATAAAGTATTTAGCCTTTTCACCCCAGTCCCCAACGGGCAACAGGCATGGCCAAGACAAGATTAGTATGGTGAGGTGGGTCCACTAGTGTATAGTATAGGTAGACTAGCCCTCGAAAGCTAACCGAGGCAAACTGGAGTGGGTCCTTGATCTGGTTTAATGGCCCAGCATGCAGGGTGGGGTGACTTTTCATTCCACCGGGCGGTGTTATTCAGACTCCTTTGATGGGTGGATGCAAACATCCATTTATTGGTTCTAGTTGTACTCATCTACACCGGCGGAAAGTACACGAATGCATATGCCAATCGGTGAATTACAAATTAGGTTAGGTTAGGTTTCCCAATAGTCAGAGTAGATAGTGTATACTTATTCTCATTCAGAACTCATTCAGAAGAAGGATGCATGTTCGAGAGAGAAGAAAGGTGCCTCGCAAGCTTAGTTTAGTCTAGTTCAGTGATTAACCAGCCCACCTACTCTAGTTTTAGATAATATATAGTTGGTTGACCAAACCATCTATAGGCCATATCCACATATTTCAGTAAGGTTTTCTTCCTATTGGGGGTTTCGAGTCCCCTCCACCCTTGAACGAGCTTCTTCATATGCATGCCTATGAACCAACCTGCTTGCAACAAACCGACTTACTCATGATCTATAGATCCGTGTTTGAGCACATCAGTCTCTTCATCCATGGATACATAAGAGCCAAAACCCCATCACTTTTGTTTCCCCCCAATAATAATTGGGCAATTCTTGTAGGGCCAATCCTGCTGGAGAGAGGAGACAAGATATACCAGCATTTCTTTACCTGATTCTTTGATTCAAGGTGGCTAACCACCTTGATATGTCTGGTTTAGTCAATCGTTGGTTGGCCCTAGCTCGTAACTCAACTCTATCCATGGAATCACTTGCTTAGATCAAATCACTGCACTGTTGAGGATAAAAGCACTGCTATGGTTCTCTCTCTAAGCTGCAGCTCCAGGGCATGGAAGGGAGAGTCGGGAAGGTTGGGTCTATGAGAAAATTCAACCAATTAAACTGATGATGGGGAGACGAGGGCTCAAAAAAATTTGAGTTATGAAGGGATAGCTACCTGATAACCAGTACATGACCTCTTAGAACACAAAAGCTGGTGATTACTTAGGTTTGAGTAGGAGGTGGGTGGGCGGTAAAAAAAAAGAAAGCATCTCCCCTTGCCCAAAAAAAAGGACAAGCAAGAAATTCCTTCACTTTTTTAGAATGAATCTTCATGAACAAGCAGGTCCATTTAGGTCCTACTATAAGGTCACAAGGTCCCACTGTTACTAGGTACCACCCATACTTAGCTTAATAATTGGTTGATGAGTCACCTAGAAGGCCTAATAAAATTCTTGTCAACGTATGCCACCGCCTACCACGAATCTCTCTATTAGAAAGGAATTATCTATTCTTTTATTATTGGTCAAAGGAAGAAAAGCACACACCCTAAGGTCTGACAGAATGGCCGCCCAGCGGTATGCTCGATCTAGCCACTAGCGTGGGTTCAGTGGATCAATAAGATGGAAGTGCGTGTTATGCTATAATATAGGTGCATGGCATGCTCTTCATCCTCGTATGAACCCGGTGCTAGTGAAGAGGTGCATGAGCCAAGAAGCATCGGAAACAAGACCTAATTCGCTTGACTTCACTTGGGAGAGCGGCCCAAGGATAGGCCAAGGAGAGAAGTGGTATGGTGGCTTTTCTCCACTTATATTATAGAACTATATAAAAGAAACTAGACTCTTATAGACTCTACTGCCCTTTCTCGCTTTACTTTACTGAACTTCCACCATTTTTTTGGAACATATTAACTATTCAAGAGTTGCATATAATTCCTTATTCTAGCAGGTTTCCCCATAGAATAGTAGGGCCAACTATTCAAGAGTTGCATATAATTCCTTATTCTAGCAGGTTTCCCCATAGAATAGTAGGGCCACCTTGCATGCAATTTAGTATAGACAGATACAAAGAGACTTCTCAGATGGAGGACCGACGTAGGATAGTAGGGGGCCATGATCTCTTAGTACTAGCCTTGTCCTAGAAGAGTAGATATACTACGAACAGAACAAGGTTACTCCTTTTTCTATAGCGGTTAGGTGGCTCCCTACTATTTAGCTGGGAGTTGCTGGACCTTTTCTCGGACAACCCATTCTTGTATTTCTTATTCAGACTAATCAATGTCTAGACAATTACCTTCCTCACCTCGCTTCATTTTGTACTGTTCATGAAGGCCCCACCCCAGGCCCAACTATAGCCTTCCACCCACCCAACCCCCTACTATTTGAAGGGCTTCCCACCCATCCCCTCTAATTAGAGTTGCGTACTGAATGAGGTAAGGAGAACCTGATGTTCCTCATAGTAAGGGATGGTAAAAGGTAGGGCTTGTGTCATCTGATCTATATGAGGGTACGGGGCTGTTGTTGCGAGGTAGTGGATTAAGTTTAGTGGGGAACAAGCTCTACTCTTCCTATGGTTCGAAAGCCAACTGTGAGTGTAGTTGTTCCTAGGCACCCCCTGGTGAACTAGGAGTAAGAATAAGCTACCTGCTTATATCTAGATATACAGTAGATATATATAGATATACAAGTAGATGAGGGAGGCTATGCATTTTCCATCAATGCCAATATTAGTGAAGGGGTTTGTATCCCTGGTGATGAGTAAATGGGTGGGGAATGTGTGAGTCTAGTTCGTGCAGGGGTTGGGGTTGTTTCTTGTACTGAGGGAAGAAGGCGAGGGGTAAGTGTGCTAATAGTATGGGATGTGAGATGCTGTGCATGTTTCATCGATTGTATATGATGGTATGTATTCCGATTTGGGGTGGAGTTAAGAGAGGGAGTATTCCAACTATTTTCCCGTGGCTTGTAGGAGAGTCTAAATGAGTGAATTATGGGGGCCAGGTGAACCAACCAGTACTGAAGTGTGATTGGGGGTGAGTGTACTGGGGGGAGCCTACCTTGTGGAGGAGGTTGGCTTGGAATCAACGGGTATGATAGTCAAGAAAAGGTTTGTTAGAGAAGAGAGGGAACCATACTAATCATCAGAATCAAAACTCACAGCATGAGCGGATCTTTTGCTCCTTGCATAGAAATCAAAATCTCGATCTCTCATTGGAATTAGCATCAGGATCTGCTGGGTCATTGACTATCCCTGCCCACCTTGGATCAACCTAATCTCAACTAGAGAAATAAGAACTGGTTCTGGGTCAAGTTCTTGTGGAGGAAAGTGCTGGTCTTGCTTGCTGGTATGGCTGGATGGTGAACACCACCTTTCATTAGTGCCTTAGAATAGTAGGGGCCCACCCCAATAGTCCAGGTTATAGGAGGAATTTACCATCGTTTCTCAGTTCATAGAGAGTAATTTACCATTGGCAAGGCCAGGTTCATAGTTCCATAATTTACCACCCCTTTCTTGGTTTCTTAGGGGCCTAATTTACCACCCCTTTCTCATGGGTCATAGTACCTCCTTCCCCAGGGGTGCACCCCAAGCTGCTAGGAGAATTAGATTGTCCTCCCAGGAAAGCAAGGTAAACTCACATTCATTGACATGCGTACAGTTCTGCCCAGGCATAGGAGAAAGAGGGGGCATGGGGTTGGGCGTGGGAACAAACAAGGAGGTTCTGGGATAGCTCTCTCTTTGTTCTAGGCAAAGCAACTTGTTAGTGGGTTGAATATAATGTGAATATCTAGCCAAGGCATTATCCGGCCAGATCTAGCCTAGCATTTTCCCACCAGAGCAGGAGCACCCAGGGCAATATCAATTCAACCCAACCTACATGGGTCCAAGAGAAAGTTCCCATTTTGCTGCAGGACTCTCTCCTTCCTTCAATTTTCTCATTCCAGCATCTGTTAGGATTGCCCAATTAGTTGCCACCAGTCCCCCCATGGTATCTTATGTATAGAGAGAGATCACCCACCTCGCTTGATTTACTTTGTATAGGCAGAGAATTGATAGATCGAGAGAATTCTGTATCACTCAATGCAATGTTGTAGCAAGCAATGAGTGGCGTGCAAAATATTCATCATTGGAGCTCGATCGATAGATCATATGAATGCTGGGTCCTTGAATTACTTTAGGACTAAATGTGGAAAGGACTTACTTTAAGACTACTGGTGGAAAGAGAGAAGTGGCATTGACCCATTTTTTTTCCAAGCTTGGTTATTCGAATCAGTCAGGCAGGAGGAATTAGATCCCATCCGTATTGCATCAGATCCATCGATGCACTTCACTATCCTCTCAAATGTACCAGCTTGAAATTGCTATCACTTCATAACATAACATCAAGCGGGCGGGAGTCTATGTCATCAGGGTCGGGTGGGAAGGAAAAAATGAGTAGAGTGATATAGATAAATAGCTTGTTGTAGAAAGACAGGGGAATATGGAGAATGGAAGGAGTGTGCATGCCAATGGACGAACCCCCTTTCCTATCCTTATTTAAACCCTTAATATTGAGTGTACATGGGTTATGAATAGTGCGACTTGTGGCTATCTTAACTCTCTATTAAATCATATTATCATTAGTATATTGTTATTTAGTTGTTTAGGTCGGCCTAAGTCTTATATAGGTGTGTCTAAGTCGGCCCAGGTGATATCCTTGGCATAAATAGGTATATATAGGAGGTTGTGAGTCTTATTTCATCATCAAGTTGTGAAGTGTGTTCTCATTAGAGATATTTGGAGGTTTGCCCCCTCGAAGTGGCTTGTTATTCTCAGTTATTATCAAGTATTTGCAGCATATTTCTTATCATATTCTTCTATTGTGCAAGTTATTTCATAACAAGTGGTATCAGAGCATGATCTTGGCACCATAGAGGCAAGGTTTTCTCAATTTTGGAGGCGATTTTGGGAAGAGCATATCTTTCATATTTTGGCGAATTTTTTTTTGATTTTTAAAGGGTTTTTGAAGAACATATTGGAAGAAGCTACAGTCCATATTTTTAGAAGAATTGGAGCAGAATTAAGCAATTATTGCAGAATTAGGGTTTCTACACACTATTTTTGGAATCTACATATACAGCACATCTTGTTGAATTAGGTCTGATTTTGTGGGTTTTGAAGACATACTAAAGGAGATTACAGTAAAATTTTTAGAGAATTTAAGTTTCATTTGTGTGATTTATTTTAACATTAGTGGTTTCCATCATGACGGGGCTTGCAACAAGGGGTACAAAGAATGCTGTCACTCCGGGGAAGAATCTTGATAAGGATGGTGAAACAATCAAGAATGTTACTCACAATGAAGGAATCAATAAGGTAAAGGAAGAAATTTCCTCACTGAAGATGGATATGTGTGACCTAAGAGGAGATTTGTCGGACCTACGAAACCTATTAAGCGCCTTTATGAATAGACCAAGAAAGGAGGTCTCAAGCAGCCACGAACCAGAAGAAGAAACAAATGTAGAAGAAGAAGAAGAAAAATAATCAAAAGAAGAAGAAGAAGAAGAAGATACAAATGAAGAAGAAGAAGAAGGAGAAGAAGAAGAAGAAGAAGAAGAAGAGGAAGAGGGAGAAGAAGAGAACAAGAGGAAAGGAAAGAAGAAGAGAAGAAGTGAAGAGAGAAGGGGCATGTATCTGATAGAAGCAAAAGACCAACCAGAAGAAGAAGCAGAAGAAGGCAATGAAGAAGAAGTTCAAGAAGAAGAAGTTCCTAATCAAGCTATGCAAGGGTACCATATATTATTCCTCACCTCTTCCTTTATGACACATCAAAAGGTTCAGGCAAAGGAAGAACACATTCATCGCCATCAAGAGCTTGAGGTAAAGGGAAGACACATCTTGGAGCTGAAGTTAATTTTCCAGACACGCATGAAGAAGCTGGTGACATCAACAATTCCAAGTTACCTCACTACAAGGAAATATTTTCTAATTGAAGATGCTACATGGGAGGATGAGGAGTTCATTCAAAGGAATCCAAACTTGATTAGCATTGAGGACAATGCTTCTTTGAAGAAGGGGGGCATGCTACGCCCTTAATATTGTTGTACATCAGGTTATGAATAGTCGGCTTGTGGCTATCTTAACTCTCTATTAAAGTCATATTATCATTAGTATATTGTTATTTAGTTGTGTAGGTCGGCCTAAGACTTATATAGGTGTTTCTAAGTCGGCCTAGGTGATATCCTAGGCATAAATAGGTATATATAGGAGGTTGTAAGTCTTATATCATCATCAAGTTGTGAAGTGTGTTCTCATTAGAGATATTTGGAGGTTTTCCCCCTCGAAGTGGCTTGTTATTCTCAGTTATTATCAAGTATTTGCAGCATATTTCTTATCATATTCTTCTATTGTGCAAGTTATTTCATAACAAGAAGTTATTTCATAACATCCCTTTTGTTGCATAACACGAAGGAACTGGCCTGATAGAGGTCAGAATGCAGAGATCAGATTAAGCATACTCACTCATGGGTATAAAGAGATTTGTTCTCAGGGTGAGAGAGGAAGCATAATTAACTTTGGTCTTGACCCCCATCCCATGATGAACCACTTCCATCCGCAGGGCGGAGTGGCCTTCGTTCGTTAGCCCACCCACATGCCCTCTCTATCTTAAGAGGTGAATTGTTTCAGTCTGCCTTTCAAGTTCAGCCCAACAAAATCTTCTATATAGAGACCTAAGAATTGAAGGCTTAAGGTAGTGCCCCTATAGAAGAATACGTACAAATATTGATCTTGTCAATTGGTGTGTTGCTGTGTGATGTTAGTAATCTAAGGTCTAATCGTAATAATACCTGTAGTAGTTTCCTATCCTAAGTATCCAACTTTATGTGTCTAGAGGCGGTATGCATAGTTCATGTTGAGTCCTCTGTCCTCTTAGCTAGAATCCTTGTATAGTGAAAGGTATGTTGTGCCCTGGAAACCTATGGTGAATAGAATGCAAAGAGTGTAGAGTTGCATTGGATCCTTATACCATTAAGCTGACATTCAGATGATAGATTCGATGCTACCTGATGTTGCCTGATAAAGCATATTAGTGGTTATTAATTAATAGGTTCTGCCCCTATATTTGCGTTGTTTGCTTCTCGGTCAATTCAATATGCTACTGGTGATTCTCGATATGTCAGGTCATCATTTTGATCATTCAATTTCTCACTTTATGGAGTTGATTGTTCCCTACCACGCCTTTGTGCTTGCTGTTGTCTGTGCTTTCGTCCCAATCTATGACTTTGCCTCTTGATCCAGAGAGGATGCTAGCTTATCTCCTACTATGAGCAATGATCCTTAAACCATAGGCTCTCCATATGGCCCTAGAATGGGAGAAACTTCAAATGGTGGTTATTGAATTGGATCAACAAGTTACTCTTGAATGGGCCCTACAATAAGCTATGACTCTATGGAATGAACTCCAACTCCTGCTCCCTATGTCTTTCCAAATGAAACTTAAGGTGGAACTGCTTCTTGCTTTGTTGCTGAGTCAACTTAAACTATTGATACCTCTGCTACTGGTTTGACTCAAATTCTTTGGTGCTGTTTTCTCCTCTATCCTCACCATGAGTTTCGCTACTACTTATACGGATGCCGATTAAACTCCAACTAGTGCTTTTGCTCAATCAATAGGTGCTAATTCAATTGAAATTGGGTCGGCTCCTCTCTTTATGCCCTCCACCTTAGTTGTTGCTTCCTCTTAGCGAGTTAAATTGGAACTTGGCCAACTTGATCGGGAACCTTTAGAAATTGAATTTGCTCCACCTCTGGGGTGGGAGGATGTTATTTCCATTGATGCTGGGCCTAGGACCCACCCGGTCACAAGCCTATAATAGCAGAGTGAATCATAGAGATGAATATTAATGAATTGAACATATGGGATGGTTTGCCAATGCACTGAGGAGACCGTGACTCACAAGGACATCACATGGCCTTTGTCACCATTCATAGAGATAACTAACCACCCAACGACGGTCTTTCTATCTCACTTACGGAAGCCTTACGTAAGCATATAAGCCTGTATCATCCTTTCCATTTGAGCCCACAGAGATAGAATGTGGTTTCAACACCAGTTGCACATCCACCACCACCATCATTAGTGGATGCATTAAAGCAAACAGACGTAGAGCTAGGCACAGAGGTGGAGGCATTTGAATCGGATCTTTACCTTATTTACTTAGCAATTTGAAAGCTATCACCTTGCCCCCTAAAATTACATGGGCCAATCCTAGATACAGATTGAGATGCAATTCCATATTGAGTGGTTGGAGGCAGTCTTTAACAATTCTGAATATTGGTAGATTCACCAGTCACGGAGGCAAAGATAACATCTGAGCTAGATCAAAAATGCATTGCTTATTTCGGATCCTCCAGTGCCAGTAGTAGTAGTTCTAGTAGCTATGGTAGCATGAATAAAGACAAAGGTAGATCCAATTGATTCAGGAGAAAAAGAAGTAGTAGCACCAGTAAGAGCAAAGTAACAGAGTAGGCAAGGTAAAAGGCTATAGAGGCATAGGTGGGGGTAGAGGTGGCTTCTCATGCTAGTGAAATCAGTAGATACAGGATATGCATGTGTTCCAAGAAGTGTAGTTAATACACAGAGAGGGAACTTAATTGGAAAGATAGAACAACAGGGAGTAGAGACTACAGGGGCAAAGGAAGCCGTTGATCCAGCTTCACAACTAGCAGTTACATTTTACTGAGTGAAAGCAAGAGGCACGAGAGGTGTAAGTGGAGATTCTGTTATCTCCATGGACCCTAATCATCACTCGCAAAGGAAGAAGCAAAGCGCTGAGAAAGTATGAAAGTAGCCACAAGAGAGATTGTGGATCAAGATGCAGTTCCATTTGATGGCAAGGTGAAAGCAGTGCTACTCCACCCAGTATTCTTTTATAGATAGAGAGCCATAGCTCGTACCCACGCACAATTTTGGAAGCTCCCAGGTGTATTTGTTAGCTTTATCTAAGTCTTGGTCAGTGTTCTAGCGAGATCCAACTCCTTGGTGGGGTTTCCTATTCTGTTCAAAGCTAAAAGTAACTCTTATGATTGATGAATCGCCTGTTGGTAACTCTTGCTCTTGCATTTCCTAACACCTAGGTCAATCAAAACTAGTCTAATTCTGGCGCAGTAGCTCAGGTAAGTAGAGCCATTTTCCCTACCCTACTATTGAAGAGCCTGTGCTAGTAGAATAACCTGTCGGGTGCTTGTATTCGGCTCATGACGTGCTTTTTTCCAAAGCTTCTATGGTTCGGTTCCTCTAGCCACTCAACCTTCCCAGCAACCATCTATATCTGTATATGGGTCATTCGGCAGGGTTAGGGGATATGCAGTGTTCCACAAAATATCTATCTAATGATTTTGAATACCCCTAGCTGGCCTCTCAATATGTACCCAAAGCAGGTTGGGGTGCTTCCCGTCTCGAGTAGATGGAACCTGATCTGATTTTTATTCCACCACTTTACCCAGATCCACCAGTTCTTACTATATTTTCTAGATCTGCTACCTTCTATCTATAGTTTCTTAAGGGCTACTATCTACGTTTATCTATGCACTGATAGATGCGTAATCAATAGGGTAGGGATTTCCTGCCTTATTAGAGCTATTTGCTTTACTGCTACCCATCTAGTAGGCGCCAAAACCAATGGAAACCCAGAGGGTAGGGGGGATATTGGTCATGACTGAGTAAAAAATCTCCATTATGAGTCGAACAGTGATAGTGGTTATGAAAGTTCAAGCAGCAGTTTGTTTCTCAATTGCAGATCCAATCCCAGACGCAAGGAGTTTACCCATCAAAGAAGGAAGATCCAGTGGACCTTGTTTACTTAAAAGTAGCACCAATCTCATCAATAGTTGAACCTGTATAACCACCAATACCAAAAGCATACCCCGTGGTTCAAGTTCCATTCGCCCCACTATCTATAGGGATCCAAAGCCAGTTGATTTTGATGCGTAAAATTGGATATGTACCTTAAAATCTTGCTTAGACCTTTTCCTCTACCCCCGATGTTGTTGCCTTGGATGCTAGGTCTACTGAAATGGGTGTAGGGTCAATAGCAGGCTTTCGATCTAGAAAGTATGTTGGACGATCATGTGGTGAGGACACAAAATCAAATGCTACTTCCTTCCTTGCTGCGGGCTATTGAATTGTCAAAGATGTTGGGTGAGATAGTGACTTTGGAACTTAGTAAATGGGATCATGAGCAACTGGCTTAGGAACTACTGGTGAAACGACGTCTACTCCAGCAGAGTGCTGCTTGAATCGGTGCTAGTGAATATGTATCTGGACAAGATGTTGGCTATCTCTCCACTCTGGATTTGGATTTGTATCTGCATATAGATATGCTTCAATGTCAAAAGCTGGAACTAGCTCAGATGCTTGCTCTAACATCTATGCCTCCGGTGCTGGAACCTTTACTTTTGTCTCTGTGGTATCGTAGGTATGCTGTTGGGCAAGATGGTGGCTTAGATGGCTTGGCTTTACTGGTGCTTCCTCTACTTTAGAACCAAATGAATCAACGGATGGACCAATTGCTGGACCAACAAAATCACCATCTCGTCTAGCTTCCCTTTGCTTAGTTTCACTTGCACTGGTGAATATATAAGACATTATCCGACCTTCCTGCCTCAGCTTCTACACCACTACCTCCACCCTCGAGAGTAGCAACTATGCGAGCAAGAACTGGAGCAACACTTAATAGGGCCAATAGACAAGCACCTGCAGGTGTCAAATATGGTCCTACTAGGGCACAAGTAGGAGCCACTCATTGGATACCCATTATAGGGACAAGGAAACCATCATCAAAGTCAGACCCAATTCAAGGGAGGGTAGATTCATCTATCACTATCTGTTCCCCATCGATTGAACATTGCTTAAATGGGAAAAAAAAGTACAACTCTGCTGACTAGCCCTAACAACTTGCTACCTAAATTCATTTGTCAAATCAATGAAAAATGCCTTGTGCTAGTGTAGATTCTGCACAAAATCTCCACGACGACTTGCTGCTTATGGATGAAAGAAGTGGTGTCGGCATTTGAAGCAACAAAAAGGCTGGTGTGATAGATGATTGAATTTTGTGCTCCCAGTTGGTTGTTCTTCCTATTGAGTAGACCCCGTTGGTAAATGAAATATAAGGTGTGTTTGTGAGTTAAAATAGAAATTGTACGCTCCTAGCTAATCATATAGACAACTCATCATATAGACTAACTAGTATAAAGAAGTGGGTTTGAAAGTATAGGTATAAGGTGGGTTTCAAACCTGTTTCTAAGTGTTGATCTCCTCTATAAATGAGGTGGGATTGGGTGAGGGTGCCCCAAGGTATGAAAGTGAGGAGTAGTGTTGGGGTGTGGGTCTCTCTCGAAAATCCTTTAAGTACAGGTGGGGATGTAGAGTGTAAAATGTCGGTGTTGTGGGATCATCCTACAAGTAGTAATTTCCCTAAGAAGAAGCCCGACCGGTAACCCTATTTAGGTTGTTTGGAGGTCCCCTAAAGCTTATAAAAATGAGTAGGATGAACTTAGGAACCTACAAGTCCCTGTAGGTTCCTAAGTTGCAAGGTTGTACTATGGGTGCTTATTGATGAATGGTCCCATAAATCTAAGTGGTGAGTGTAGTTGCAGTTCGCTCCCGGGTCAAAAACTAGGTGTGATCCCTGTGTCTATGCTGCTTTGTCTTATGTGGTTCCCAGTTATATGGTCCATAGTAGTATTATGAGGTTATCCAGTTGCAGCTTCTCTAACGCTGTGGGTGATCCTTGTAGTTGTAGGTTGAGTCAATCATATTCCTCCTGTTGGGTGGTAATGAAGAATAAGATGGCTACCTCCTCATAGTTGAAACTATATCTTGATAAGAAGAGTCTAGGTAGGAGCCATGTAATAGGTGGTGTTAGTGTTAAAGGAGTCTATTTCTTTGTCTTCAGTGTAGAACCCATTATTTAATGCCAACCAACATCATAGTGAGTGTTGAACTCGACATAGGAATCATGCCCAATAGCGGCTACACTAAATGAACTAGTACCAGTAGTAGCATTTGTGTCTTGTTTTGTTGTTGACTAAGATTATGAATGGGTGGTGTATTATGCTTTGTAAGTAGCTTTAAGTACCAGTGTTGCAAGAAGTAACTACATATCCACCATAAGTAGTATATGGTTCATAAGCACGACTAGTATTACTAGTAGGAACAACAGTTGGTTTCGATGAACTTGGAGTGGTTTCATCCCCAGTAATACTAGTATCACATAAAACAAAGGGAGTAGATCAATTTGGTGAGCTTTACCTATACCAATAAGTAAGAGCCCTTATTGTTGATGCATAACACTAGTAGTTGACGGAGCATAAGTAGTAGCTAAGAGGTAATAAGCCGACATTTAAGCATGGGTTGATCTAGTGTCTGTCATAATAAGATCCAATGGTTTCATTAGTTGTTTCAATGTCTTACCCACTAGGTTATCCCCTGCCCTTCATAAGCACCAAAGCCATAACGAGGAGTGGATTCAGCCAAGTGGATGGAGGAGTACCAATTCTAGTTCCTATTTACCCAGTGAAGGAAACCAGTGTATGAAGGAGATAATGATGAAGTTGTGGAAGGCTCCTGTGATGTATCATAATATGTAGGTGCTGTAGTGGATTGTGTAGTTGTGTAAGGGAGTTACTAAATGAATGAAGTAGTGCCCTAAGGAGGATAGTGAATAGCATAGGATAAATCAAGCTAAAGGGTAGATTAGAAGTGATAGATAAGATAGATAACATATAGTAAGAATAAGCTAAAGATTACAAAGACTAATGTTCCTTCTAGAGTATAAGAATGCTCATATAGTATAAGACCTTTTTATTACTAAGAGAGCCTAAGTAAAGTCTAAGTTCAAAAGTCTAAGTGAAGTATAAGTCGAGTATAAGATGGGTTGAAGCACCACCACTACTAGCAAGGATTTAAGAGGTCCCTATCCCTATGTCTTGAGAAGGAGTACCATCAGTAGTAAGAGATAGAGATGTCCCACCACAACCTAGTAGGTAGGAGGAGTACCAGAGAGCCTAAGATTCCTATAGAATGCTAGGATTACTGAGGAGAATTCCCTCAATCTATTCGAGTAAAAAGCAATTTCGTATGATTAAGATAGTATAAGACCCTTTTTATTACTAAGAGAGTCTAAGATAGTATTGATTGAAGCACCACTACCAACAGCAGAGGTAAAGGGAGCTTTTGAGGTATTGAAGTAACAACCCTACTAGTTGGATTAGTTCCATATTTTTGAGGTGGAGAACCATGACCTCATCTAGCAGCATCCATTCTAGCCTGATACTACTAAATTTGACATAAAGAACTTGGCTATGTACCTGGTAAGTTGACCGTAGTTCTGGCATTTGACTAGTATTAAGAAACTGGTCAACTCCTATTCAATAGCCTTACTACAGGTTGGTAATTTATTTCCCAAAAATGAAGTGAGAAGGAGCTAACAAAGCTAGAAAAATGGCTATAATATTGATATTTAATAACCTGGCCTTGTACCTGGCCATCAAACCCTTGCATGCATGCATATTGGTCAATAATACATAAAGAACCTAGCATATTTATAATTTCTACCTAGTGAACATGTCATTGTAGCTGGTGATTTTACCTAATTAACATGGCGTTTGACTTGGTGATTGATCCTTTAAGAACCTGCAGTGTAGATCAAATTGACACGATGACCTGCTTCTTGCTATTATGCTGCTTCCTCTATTTCTTGTGCCTATGCTGCTGGAGGATCCGAACAAATTGGAACTAGAAGGCAGGGTTTTTTAATTGGTGTTTCAACTAATTACTAGAGACTATAACCTTGGACTAACAACTACCCAGCCTTTGTATGACCTATGAAGTTGACCCTTCCATGTATAATGTATTATATATGATGCCTATCATAGTTCTTGGGTGGGTGGCCCTTTGTTATGTGCTTATCCCTGCTTGCCTCCACTGGATCATTAATTGGCTCAGGGTCAAATTAGTCAACTTTTCTTCATGAACCACAAGTCAAGACTCAATTTTCAAACTAGATCACAAACTGCTTCATGCCGTAGGTTGAGGAACATGATAAAGGCTTCATACTATGTGGTAAGCCCAATTAGATGCACTATATATTTTTGGGGCTATGTGGGCTGTAAATAGGCTTTGGACAGATGGCTCTATTATGTGGAGGGCATAGACTTGAAAGCGCTCAATTCAGGCATTGATAATCGGAGTAGTGGTTGGTCAGTTGACTATGGATGCACTTTATTGGGGCTATAATGAGCATTGTTGGCATTTCACTAGAGTTCTTCTGTTGATATTGATGATTGGCAACATTAGGAGTGCCTAGTCAGTCAACTGCTGATTCGCATTGGATGGGTGTGGCTCTTTTTGTGTCTATCTATGAGCACTTGATTCAACCAGTGATATACGAGGCTCCATGACTGACGAATGGGTAGATGGCTAGGATCCTTAACCGAATTGAGCTTACCATGAAAATATTTTCAATAGATCCAGTGAATGTGCCTATTATTGATGATGCCAATGAGCTTGTTGATCTAGCATGAGCACCAGCGAGAGGGAAGGATTGAACCTTGATCCTAGGAAAAGATAAGGTATAAGTGGATATTTTAGATACACTGATGCTACTATACGAACTATAGTAAGAGATGTTGGGAAAGCCAGCGAGGGTGCTACTGGTAGTGTTGGTTCAAGGTCATCGACTGGAGAATATGAAACTGGTACAAGGGCTATTGCTGGTGGTGCTGTTGAAACTCGATAAGCTTGGTCTCTAGCTGTCTATAGGGGAGCATAAATTAGGTAAACTACCTTTCCCCCCAGGATATGTATCATCTACAATATCTGCTCCTGACTCAGCAGGATGTTGGCTCCCTTGCTTCTTAAGCTGCTATATAAACTACCTGATGAACTGGCCTTCTAAACTCTTTATCTGGATCTCGAAATGGAAGGTATGCTTTTTTTTACCCCTGCACCTGCCTTTGCTCTTGGTGCCTTAGCCTATACCTCTGTAGGATCAACGTTCGTATCTTACTTTGTCATAGCCTCTATCTCTATTGATGGTAGTAGTGGAACTGCTTGCTTTGGTTCTGGTGCATCAACAGAATTGACTGAGTCAATGAAATCAGCTGCTTAACCAATTGGATAAAGATCAGAAGAAATAACATACTTAACTGCTTAACCAATTGAATCAACCAGATTAGCTGTTGCATAAGGCTTTGCTTCTGGGTCTCGATCATAAAGGTCAGAGTCTGGCTATCGATCTAGCTCATACATTTCCTTTTCTCCTTATGATTATAACCCCCAAATTGGAGGGGTTATTACTTTATTATTACTTGAAAGATAGGGGGTCTATCTTCATATAGGGGTGTTCCATTCTACTTAGACTACATAATCATAATCAACTACTCAATCAACAATATCCACTTATGCTTCATCAACATCTTAATCTATTGCTGCTGCTAGAGGATATGAAACAACAGGCTATGCTACTGGTAATGCTACTCCTACTTTAGGTACCATAGCCCTTGTCCACCTACCTTTGTGTTTTTTGTCTCTACTACTTTATTCATAGCCTCCGCCTCTCTCTTAGCTACTAGTTTGCTACTCTAGTGCTTCTAGGTGGTGCTTTCATTTGGTAAACTCAATCAAGTTAGTCGCTGGATCTACTTTTGCACCTGCCCTTGCTTCTGATGATGGGTATAGGTAAATAGGTTCTCGTGCTCGAACTGGTTCATATGCTTACATAGCTTTCCCTTTTACCTTATAGCTCCAACTACCTTGGTTTCTTATTCTTTTGCTATTGGTGCTACTTTCACTCGGTCAATTAGATCTACTGGTGGTGCACCTACCCTTTTTTATGTTATGTAGGATGTTGGCTCTACTACTGGGTATACTGCTACTTGTGGTGTTAATACTTATGTCAACTCCTGATCACAAGGCTCTTCCTCTTAATCCCCTTGCCTCCCAACTACTGGATCAATCGATGCTTGCTTTGTTACTAGATCAAGATCCACGGGTGGGTGGCTTGCTACTTGCTGGTCCCTATGGGGTTTATGGCTTTGTCTATTTGGCTTAGTTATATGGCTACTAAGGTTGGTAGCTCTGCAGGATCTACTGGTGTGTATGGAACAATTCTATAAAGAGAGGGGGTGCTGCTGAAACTTCTTAATCAAGAGCAGAACCAACTGCTAAACCAACTGGCTCAACATTGGCAAGAAAAGGATCAACTGGTTCAACCTACACCATTGGGTACGCTATTTTATAGTGAGTTCCAAATCCATATGATGAAGATTGAGATGCAAAACCTATAGAGGCAGAGTCAATTGACTGGGATCCACTAACAGAGGGAGAGGCACGGTAGCAGAAAAGCAAGTAGCTAGGGTTGAATCAGTGACTGTTTCCCTTGTTTACTAAGCACCACCAATAGTAGCAGCAAATCCCATTCAATATGTACATACTACTAGCTTTTTTTGATTCTCTAACCATCCATTACTCCCTTTGCACATACAACTAATTCAACAACTAGGGGAAAGTACACCAGCAGGCTCGACCGCCCAGCAAAATTTTAAGAGCCCTAGAGGAGCGATGGCATGAGTTATATGGAGAGTCATCATACATCGAAGTAAGAGACCGGGTGTATCAGCAACTTATGGAAGCACAGGATTCTGTAACCGTCGAGGACTGCCCCCCCCACGTTCCCTCTGGTCCTCCAAGGCTTGTAGCTCTACTTGATCAAGTCACCCCTGAACAGAGCAGCAGTCTGCCTGGGAGTTCCACTTCTGATAGTATTATAGCTTGGGGTAGCTACTCTTAGGAGCTGAGGTACCTCCTATTGAAAAAAAAATCCTAGTTCCCCATGCTACTGTGAGGTTCTGTGATTTAGGTGACCCAGCCCTACCACCCAGAAAACTCAATTAGCTCCGGCAGAATATTTCTGTACATCACATGAGTGGGAACTATAGGTAGGTAGGGACCAAATAGTAGGAGCCCAACCAATAATACATCAGCGTGAATCACCAACCTTCTTGTATGGGCACACTCCGCAGGTGGAGAGTTTTCTTCTATGCCAGCAGCTAGTTGCATTCCCACCCACGACATGTTATGTATAGAATCGCCCCTAAGAAGAATAGGGCACTTCTCTATCGAGTTCTATTAGCCCTATCCCAACCATCTAGATTCATCCACTTCCTAGTATGCTGCCATAGAATTGATAGGGTCCACTACCCATGAAGGCGGGGCCACTGCAAAAGACAAAATGAGACACTACAATATTTGCTTATCCGCTTTCATTATCCACTTATCCACTACAATATCCGCTATAGTATCTACTTATCTGCTTTCATTATCTGCTTATCTACTGATTTATCCACTGTAGTATTTGTTGATTTATCTGTTGTTAGCTCTATAGAATAGTAGGGGCTCAGGAGATATTGGGGGTGGGCGTGTGTGGGGTTTGAAAAATATAATGGGGGGGAGGGTTTCTTTCATATTGAAACCTCTAGCCCCTGCACCATCAATAGTTACCCCCTCCCCTATTGCAGACATGTAAGGGTGGGAAAGCATGTTACATATAGAATATCCCTACCTCTGCACCCTGCCAATGAATAGTAGTAGCGAATCATAGTAGTAAGCAAAGGAGGCCCACCGCCCATTCCTCCCCCTCCCTCGACATGGGTAAAGTTGAGGGCCTCTGCATGCACACCACCTCTCCCTTTTCCCTCTACTCTAAAGATTCAGGTGGTTAGGGAGGGATCCTTCCTGCAGATTGCATGCACATGATGATACAATAAATGATCCTGCATGTAGACTACATTCACATGATCATAAATAAAATATCCAACTGGGGGGCTATTTTTTATTTGGCTTCTTCAAAATAGATGATAGATCTTGGAAGAAAGTTACCTCAATATCCTTTGAAGAGAACTCTGGGAACATAGGCACAATTCTAGTTCTAATTTCTTTCTTTTTGAGAGTAATGAGGGCATATACAAATAGATGGAATGCCACAACCCCTAAAAGTGTTGTGACTGATCACTACTCAGATTCAAATGCAATCAAAAGGGCTGAAAGACTCAGGATATGTACTCCTTCATGCGAATATGTTGTCTCCTCGGTAGCTCCGCATGATAGAAACTGATTGAAAAGAAGAGTTCTCACTCCATTGTTTGGCTTCTAGACTATTGAAATTCCCCCTCCATGTTTCTTTTTCAATGGTTCCCTTGAGGTACCAATAAATATTTGCTAGAAATCGATAAGCATTGAATCAACTAAACCACCCAATAGCATCTACCTACCACTATGCATGCATGCAAAATCTCTCCTACTACCATAGAATAGTGAGGGCAACCTTCTGATAGACTACACTATACAGGCATGTGGGCCAATTCTATACATAACATGTCCATCCGGGCTCTCACTCACCCTATTCTTCAAATAATCCCCTACCCCTACATGCATACCCCCTAGACTAGATTCGGCAATCCTATACATACACATTCCCATCACTATAGAGGATAGGGGCCCAGATAGGCATTGTCCATTCAAGGGGGTTCATATTCTATACACCTATCAAATGGTAGGGGGGTGGATATAGTTGCATAGGCATGTTACGTATAGACTCTAGCGATTGAAACTTCGACCCTAGTTGGGTGGAAGCATCTATACAACTATGGGGAAATCTATAGCTAGGGAAGCAGGGTGGGAATCCCCACTATAGCCACCCACCCACCCCTGATGAATCGGGGGGCATAGTTGCCCAGGTTAGCAATACACCCAAGATTTCAATGAATCGAAGTGCTCTCGGGTGAGTCAACCAATACACCCTTGATTTTTCAACCTCTGTAGGGTGAGGGTCTCCCCACCCCTTTTATGTTTGGAGACAGATTGATTGGATTGGACTGGGATTGGAAGGAGATGGGAACAAGATGTGAAAGGAGCTCGATATGTGCGGCTAGAAAGTCTGACCGGGTTGATGATGGATCGGAGGAGAACCATTCATTTTGACTCGTTCTACTCCATATCGGGTGAAGTGTGGATTGAGAGAGGGGCCCCGACACTGTTTTGCATCTTACTGCCTACATTAAAAGATGCAAGCCAATTATATGAAGAAAGAAGGCGCCCCCTGATCTATTTAAGATCTAGGGAAATTGCTTACATAATGCTTAATGTAAATGATAACTTAATACAATGCTTAATTGAACAAATTAACATAATATGCTTGCCAAGATAATGAACTAAAAGGAAATAGAGAAAATAAAGAGAGCAAACGCAATTGATAATGGAGTTTGTCCGTAAGGACTATTTCTTTGGGCCCCTCTCCAACGGAGTGACCGATCCGATTATACTCCAAAAACAGTTACAAATGCTTCAAGACTATCTCCCTTTAGCACAACAACATGACGTTCCTTTGATGTGCAGAAATGTCTTTAGAATCTCCTAAGCATTCTCCCATTCTCACCACCTAGACTTGGCCAAACAAAGGCCTACTACCTCCTTTTATACATAAAATATTCCTAAATAGGCCTAACCATCAAATTAATAGCTTAACCCCCTTGAACAGCTCGTACAATGACTATTTTGTCCTCGATGACCTTTTAGGTTGAGAGGTTGAAGTGGGTTTTTGGCCATATGGGCCTATTTTGTCAGGCTCAGCCATCCAACCTTTTAAAAAATTAAATAGACTCCATATATAATCAAATGACCATTGGTGGTCCATCGGTGCCTATACATTTTGTGAGTCGGGTGGTTGGGGGTTCAACCCATGCTGGCCACACTTTAACACCAACCTCTTCCGACCAACATAACAAAACAAATCTGATGTCCATATATAGTAAACGGCCACCGACGGGCTCAATGGTTGAACGACTGGCTATTATCGACGATGTCACAGGGTCGAGCCCCAACAGAAATTTGTTAAAACAAACCAATGAAATTGCCAATAGTTGGGAGGACACGTGTCAAGCTCCTATTTGCCGAGGATGCTGATGAAGCTGCTAACGTGTACGATGACAAAGCAAATTGTATGCTGACTGGACTGCCACTTGTGATGCTCATGGTGTATGGTTGGACACGTGTTGCTATAGGATTGGTTCGTACAATATGACTCAGCTGACATGAGTCATGCAAAGATTTTTCCATGTCATCATCCGTACAGTACAGACTGACACGTTAGCATGATGACGTCATTAGTTGTACCCTCTAGTCAACTAAACTTTGACTACCAATATCTTGAGCATACAATGTCAAATTTAGATGAAATTAGCATTGTCAGAATCGTCTCGATGAACCCTTTGATTTGATGCAACTTCCATCAATTTCTAAGATGATCTTTTTTTCACCTCCTGGATGACCTCTGAGGGTAGTTTGATTGAGAGTTTGACTAGTCGTAACTTGAGCAAACAGACTCCATTTCACTCTGTTCAAGTTGTGTTGGAATCAGGATGCCGAATGCTTTCTGATGGTGCTTAATTTTGGAGTATTGGAGACACTTCAAATTTCACTGAAAAATGTCCCCCAGATCAGGCCTCCCCACTAGAGAGCTTTTGGACCTCCGAAAGCTTGATTACTTGAAAAGTAAGTGAGGGTAAAGTTCCCTCACTTTACCAACCTCCATCCATTTCGCCTTGCTTGGATGCATCCCCTTAAGTCCCACTCTAAGGTACTCAACTGCTCCTCTTCGTGAAGTTCTGACATTTTTGTCGAGAATGACATCCTCTGACAACTCTGACATGTACTCTAGTGAAAGGTCATCAACTGATGGAACTTGAATGTCTATGACTTCATCCAGTATCATTGGAGGCTCATACAGCTTCAAATTCTCAACATTGACAACCGAGTAAATATGCATGTATGGAGGAAGATTGAGGCAGAAGGCATTGGTACCAATCTTCTCAAGGATCTCAAAAGGACCATACCTAATTGGCTTAAGCTTTCTTCCTTCACCTTGCATCCTTTCCTTGCTAATGTGTAATCAAACTCGATCTCCAACCTGAAAATGATGATCAGTACGATGCTTGTCATGGCGAGCCTTGTATTTTGCTTGGCTCTGTTCCAACTATGCTTCCACTACCTGATGAATTGCTTGGACTTTCTAGATGAACTTCAAAGCCTTCTCTACATCATGGTGTCCATCTTCAACATCATCTTTTCCAAAAGAAAAATCCATTGGTGTCTTGGGCACATAACCAAAGCATGTCTCAAAAGGAGACCTCTTAGTAGAAGAGTGTGTTGCATGGTTGTAGGCATGTTGCACATAATGAAGACTCTCATCCCACAACTTAGGATGCTTGCTATAGTACCCTATGAGTAGATGCACAACTGTCCTGTTTACAACCTCTTTCTTTCCGCCGGTCTGCAAATGGAAGGATGTACTCTTCTTCAATCTGGTGTCCATGAGTTCCCACAAAGTTGACCAAAATTCCCCCAAGAATTGAGAATCTCGATCTAATACAATAGAAGTAGGTAACCCAAAATGAACCCATACAAATTGAAAGTACATATGAGTTGTCAGTTTAGCAGTGACCTGTTTCTTACAAGGCATCAAAATACACATTTTTTTGAACCGATCAACTACTACATACAAATAATCAAGTCCCTTCCTAGACATAGGTAACCCCCCAACAAAGTCCATTGACACACTTTCCCATGGATGAGAAGGTACAAGAAGAGGCGTGTACAAACCCAACTTCCTGTTACTAGGCTTACTAGTTGCACACATAACACAACCTCTAATATACTTAGTTACAGTTTCTTGCATATGAGGCCAATAACAATATTTCTGCAGCTGAGTCAATGTTTTGTTTACCCCAAAGTGTCCTGTAATCAATTAGGTATGTGCTTCTCTGATAACATGTGCTTGTTCATCCCTTGGAACACAATTTTCCCAAGTGATATAACAATTTATCCTGCACATAATAATCTTTCGATTCTACATGTTTACCTTTCATTAAAGCAGCATATATATCCTTAAAGTTCTCATCATTAGCATATTGTTCTTGAAAAATTTCATGAACCATAGAACTATTCTGAAGGATTATCAAAGCATTAATCATAGGAGGCCTAGAGAGCATATCTGCTACTTTGTTATGGGTACCTTTCTTATACTTAATAACCAAATGAAACTGTTGTAGAAAACCCATCCACCGAAAGTGCCTACTTTGTTGCAGTTTAGTTTGTGAGTGCAAATACTGAAGTGGCTGGTGATCAGTGTGGATTACAGTTTCTTTCCCCATTATGTAATGTTTCCATTTTTAACACTCTGAACTAAAGCATAAAGTTCTTTATCATAAGTGGGATAGTTACTTATTGCTCCTGAAAAAGTTTTAGAGTGGTAGCAAACTGGTTTACCTCCTTGCATGAGTACTGCTCCCATGGAAAATCCACTCGCATCTGTCTCGATCTCAAATGGTTGATGTAGATCTGGTAAGGCCAAAACTGGTGTGGTGCTCAACTTTCCCTTCAAAGTGTCAAAAGCCTTCTGTTGTGGACCTCCCCACTGAAAATTTGCTCTTGTACTGGTTAATGCATGCAATGGTGATGCTATATAAGAGAAATTTGCAATAAACTTTCTCCAGTACTGAACTGCACCTAGGAAACTTCTGACCTCTGTGACTGTACTTGGCTTAGGCCAGTTTACAATAGCTTTGACCTTCATAGGGTCTACTTTCAATTGACCATTCCCTACGACATAGCCTAAGTACACTAAGGATGTCTTAGAAAATTCACATTTAGACATCTTTACATACAATTTTTCTTTTCTCAATACATCAAAGACTTTCTTTACATGACTTACATGATCTTCCCAAGTTTGAATGAATACAAGAATATCATCTAGATAGACGAAAAACAAAACTATCAATAAAGCACTTAAAGACATCATTCATGACTCTCATAAAGGTAACTGGTGCATTACAAAGCCCAAAAGGAATAACCAACCACTCAAACAGTCCCTGCTTTGTCTTAAATGTAGTCTTCCAAATATCATCTTCTGCAATTCTTATCTGATGATAACCACTTCGCAAATCTAACTTAGTGAAATAAACTGCATGTTTTAACTGATCAAGTAAATCATCTATTCTGGGAAGAGGATACCTATTCTTTACCATTATCTTGTTCAAGGCACGATAGTCGATGCACATCCTCCAAGTACCATCTTTCTTTGGAACCAAGACAATTGGAGAACCATAAGGAGAAGTACTAGGATGAATAACTCCTTTTTCCACCAACTCTTGAACCTGCTTTTTAATTTCCTCATTCTGCATAACTGATAAACGGTGCATGCCGATATTAGGAAGTGGCACATCCTGTTGTAACTAGATTTCATGTTGTATCTCTCTCTTGGGTGGCAACCCCTTCGGTTCCTGAAACATGTCATCATATGCGGAAATAATCTTGACCATTTCAGTTTTATGTTTTGGGTCACACCCCTTGAATGCCTCAGATTTATCATCTTCTTTGGCTTTTACAAGCATTAATACAAAGTTTTTACTTGAGTTGACCAACCTCTTCATTTGACCAGCATTAACTAGTGTAAGATTAGTCTTCACCTTATGTGCCCGTACAATGTATTCTACCCCATCTTTAAAAAGATGATACTTATTCTCTCCCCTATAAAAGATTGCCTTTCTATCATAAAGATAAGGACTCCCTAACACAAGCCCACAAATATCCAAAGGGACCACATCGACTTCTACCTCATCTACAAAGTTTGCAGTGATAGCAAATCTCAATTTACACTGTTTAGTTACTTTTAATTGTGTATCATTGCAAACCCATCCGAGTGGATATGGTTTCGGATGAGGTGTTGTAGCCAAATTAAGTTTCTTTACAACTTCTTCAGATATCAAGTTTACTTGTGAACCCGTATCAAACAGAGTATCAATCTTAGTGTGTTTTGTTACAACACGAATATGAAACAATTCATTTCTTTGCTTATCAACCTTAGGAGAAGATTCTTTACTTGTACTTGCACTGGCATTAGAAAAAATTGCATCAGATGAGAGAGATATACCTTTCCCTTTACCTTGGATTCTGGTAGCAACAATCTTTGTCTCATCTCCGGAGTCAGAACCAAGATCCTATTGAATCACTGCAGTAGTCTTTTGCTTACCTTTATTACCTCCATATATTTTTGGCCTCAACTCAGGATGAAGCTTCCAACATCTTGAATCATCATGCCCCTCTTTCTTGCAATGGGAGCACATGGGTTTCTCACCCTCTTTCTTAGTTGTAGCTGTCTTCTTCCCTGTGCCTTTATCTTTGTCTTTTTCTTTCCCTTTAGACTTACCCTCAAACTTAGATGGCTTCTTGGAAAAATTATCACTAAAAGTGTTCTTACCCCTTGACTCTATATGAGTAGCTTGAACAGACACCTCGTCTAGATTGTTGGGACTCAACATCAAAATAGTGTGCCTAAGGTAAGAATGTAAACCACCAATATACTTAAGTAATGTGTCTTGGGTATACAAGGGAACATTTAGAGCAATGGCCCATTTTCTAAACTCATGAGTATACTCCTGGACAGACTGCCCCTTACCTTGTCTAAAGGTTTGCCAATTCATGGTTAACTGTTGCATGTAACCTAAAGGATAGAATTGTTTCCTAAGGGCAGCAACAAACTCCATCCAAGACATATTAACTTGACCATGGTGAGCAATTTCTTCACGAGTTTTACTCTCCCACCAGGTGAGAGCTGTACCTCCCAACCGGAGAGTTGCTAATTGAATCCTAGAAGCATCTTCTACTAGGCCTTGTATCCTACAGTATACTTCTACTTGTTGGACCCAATCGTCTAACTTCTCAACATTTAACTCCCCACAGTATTTAGGTAACTCAAATTTTACATCAAGCTTAATTGCAGGCTTAGACTTGCTCTTAAATGGATTTACATTAGAAGGAGAAGGAGAAGGAGGAGAAGGGGGAGGAGAAGAAGAGGGAGAAGATGGAGGAGGAGTTTATGGAGCTTTCTCCTCTGTGTCTTTTTGATCTTCCTGCTTCTTGTGCTTTGAAGAACCTCCCTTTTCGTGCTTCTTCTTTTCAGCATAAAGTTCATCCACCATCGCCTTCATGTCAAGGAATAGCTTCTGGAAATCCTTGTCACTGAGCTCTGAACTTTGTCCACCTTCTTTCGCTTCCATCTGTGACGGTTGATTAGCTCTTCGTCTTCTGATTTCTGGATTGTATTCTTCAAGTTCTCCTTCGCCTCGTTGCAACCTGGATCTCGTTAGCATTCAATTTGCAATACAAGCCACACACAAAGCTCTGATACCAACTTGATCTATATAGGATCTAGGACAAATTGCTTACAGAATGTGTAACATAAAAGATCACTTAATACAATGCTTAACATAAATGATTACATAATAAAATGCTCAAATGAATAAATGAACATAATATAAATGCCAAGATAATGAACTGAAAAGAAAGAGAGAAGATAAGAGGAGACAAACACAATTGATAACGGAGTTCGTCCCTAAGGACTACGTCTCCGGGCCCCTCTCCAACGGAGTGACCGATCCGATTATACTCCAAAATCAGTTACAATTGCGACAGCATCATTCCCTTCAAGCACATCGATATCACATCATAACTTCGACGTACAGGAACAATTACAATCATCTCTCGAGCATTCTCTCGTTCTCCACCTGGACTTGGAAAACAAAGGCCTATACCCCTCCTTTTATACAAAAAGTTTGCCTAATTAGGCCTAACCACTCAATTAATTGCATATCTCCCTTATCAATTCGTACCACATCTCTAATATCTCTACTTGGCTTTTGGTTTATATTTTTAGAGTTGGTTTTACTTGCTTATGGCTTAATCAGCCATTTTGTTAAGGTTTCTATTTCACCAACCATACAAAACCAAACCGACTCTATTGTAATCGAAGCTACCATCTATGGTGTAACGGCCGAATACATTTTTACCATATGCATATGGTCGTGGGTTCAAACCCCCGCCGCCATTTTCAAACCGCGACACCGGTAACTTCTTAACTTCAAAAATCATCAAGCCTACATATAGTTAACCAACACTCACGTGCAATCTGAACCCATCCGCTTATTCATGGAGACATCACGTTCACACCCATTCGCCATTTTTATTGAAACAAACTAACAACCAAACAACCTATCCACTACCAAAGAAGACACGGTCGATATGCCATTCGCTAGAAATGCTAACGGTATAATGACGGTCGCGGATGTGATTGGCCCGGCAGGATTTGACTTCGGGCTGCCACGCTTCGTAATTTGAGCCACGCTACGGGTACCTGACCGACACACGGTCATTTATTGATTGGTTCCAGATAGTTGAGTCACTCCGCCACATGTCACACCGTAATTCGGCCCATGTGGAGTCCATACAAGACGACGACGGTCGACGTCATCATCCGTACAATCAGCTGGAAAGTCAACTCAAAACTTTGACTGCTTGTATCTTGAGCATACGACATCAGATTTTGACGAAACGAACGCCATCGGAATCGTCTCGATGAGCGCTTTGTGATGATGCTACTTCCGTCAATTTTTGAGATGATTATTTTTTTCACCTTCTGGACACCCCTGAAACCAGTTTGACTGGCCGTAACTTGCACAAATGGAGTCCTTTTCACCGCTCAAGTTGGGCGCTGGAACCAGGATGACGCTCTCTTCTCGGGATGAAGCTGCAACTGAGTATTGGGAACACTTCACTTTTCACTAAAAATTGTCCCCTGATCGCATTAATCAAGCCTAATATCACCACAAAGGAGACACGTCACATGGATTAAAAATACCACGCTTTAGTTGACAAGGTCACACTTCCTAGGAGATGTATACCATCATCACTAAAAGGGACCATTTCTTATGTAAACAATAAGTGGGGGACTATATGCGCCCCCCTTAAAATATTAGTGTACTTGATACACTAATATTTTAAGGAGATATAAAGGTATCCCTTGCTAGAAGGAATATACCTAGGAGAAGGCTATCCAACCCCTTTCCCCCCAAGTATAGGGACAAAGGTGAGTAGATATGTTGCTCCTTGCAAGATAAAGGATGATTGCATAAAGCTACATTTATACCCCCATAAATGGTAGTGAATATTCTATGATACTACAACTACCACATGGCAAGGAGCACAAAACTGAATGTTAATTTATTATGTTTTCAAATTGATCCCCATAGGGATTAAATTCTCTCAATATCTTCTTTAAATCATGACATTCATCAATAAGGTGTCCAAGTGTTCTATGATATGCACAATAAGACATGTTTATACCCTTTCCTTTCTTATCTTCTCATTCACGGATATGAGGTAATGTAATGAGTCCTAGGTTGAGAAGTGTGTCTAAGTTTTTTTCAATCTTGGTTATAGGATGTAGAAAAGGTAACTTCTTAAGTTTGTATTTCTTGGTTGGTGGCTTATATGTTTATTTTGAAACTAGAGGATCTCGATAAGCTAATCCTTTGGTATCTTTTTATGGTGTTTAGTCCAAGAGAGGATGGATTTCACACTCATTTTTTATGCCACATCCTTTCTTTCTCAAGATCCTAAAACCTTGACCATAGCATTGTGATGGGTGTGTTGGTGACTTTGTTCTCATAATATGGAGGAGCATCAATAGATGTGTTTAATTGTGAGTGTTATGAATATGTTTCTCTATGGTCAGTGGTTGAGATATGCCTTGTGATTCAATTTTAGGATGTAAGAGGTTGAAAACTTCAAGTGGTAGAATTGTAGGAGGTGTTGGTTGTTGACATGGGTTATTAAGCTATTGCATTGAGGGATAAAAGGTTGCTTTGTTTTCAAGGTTATGAAAAGGATTTTGTATGAACTCATGCATGATTTCTTTTTCTTGGCCCAAGATATCTATCTCATGAGTACATGCATTGGGAGGTGAAGGATTATGAATGTCATTTTTCAAAATTAGGATCATCACCAAACACACAGCTTGAAACATCAACCAAAGATTTCAAGGAAATCCGAATTTTACCAAAACACATCCATAATGAAATTTTGCAATGAGGTTCAAACTGTTAATCCATGGGTGAAGAAAAATCAAACAACATCTTCGAACAGAGGCTCCTAAGATTATTTTGTCACAAAAAGTTGACCTATATCCAAATAATAAGATAGAGTTGCCTATGGACGTTTGAGTCTTCAACGGGTTTTCTAAAAATTAAAGTTTGATTAGGTTTTACACTACTTAAGGATTCTGCTTCTACTTGCAAACAATTGTAACAATAAGTAATTTTCTAGAATTTATTAATTTATGCCAATTTGATGCAAAATGCAAGTATACAAAAATGTTGAAGATGTTTGAACAAGTTATGAATGTAAATTTTAGATCTAAATTACAATAATTGACTGATTTTGAAATAAAAAGGCCTAGAAATGATTATTTTGATGCAATTTTGAAACACAAAAAATGCACTTTCTTTCACTTTTATGAATTATATGTCATATTCCTAAAAACATGCAATTATTGATGTCAAGACAGAGATATGCAAGTACCTATAATCTACACAAATAGAGACATACAACTATGAAGAAGTTTGTTGATGCACCTATACAAGGACAGAGTCTCCTAGGGGTGTCTGAGTCCTTGATAGGGGGTTTAAAATTTTAAAAACAAAATGCTTTAGTTGTTTTTTAAGTTTTATGTTTCCATCTACAAACAAGTCTGACAGTGACTATTTTTCTAGAATTTCTCAATATGATTCAAATGCAAAAGTATGATAATGTTTAGATAAAAATGAACAATTATGAATGTAATTTTAAATACAAATCTGATCTAAATGACTGAAACAAACCCTATTGCAAGCTATGATGTAAGCTATGATACAATATTTTTATATTTTTATAACTTTTATGATGCCAATATGAAGCCCTAAATGAGAAATGCAAGACAATTTTATGCAAAACCTAGATCTAGGGTTTGAAACTACTAATTTCATAAAGTTTACGATGTTAAGACATCAGGTTCACCAAAATGAAACAAAGAGAAATGGACCCTAGGTACTAATGTATAGAACCTAGAGTTTGGGTTATTATGGGTTTCTTTTTCTAAGTTTCATTAAAGAGGGATATCAACAAGGTGAATAGATTAACTATCAACCATGAAGGTGAGCCAATCATACCTAAATTTCCTTCTTTTAAGCTTTAGGAATGGACTGGAAATGATTTGGAATGATTAACCTATTTAGATTATATGACCTAATATGAAACATGCAATATTTTGGAAGCACACAAATTGAAATAGTAAACTACAAGCAGATCTGAGAAGTACTGGAGATTGTGCACCTGTCATAAAAAGTTGGATCTGGCATGCAAATGAGGACTCAAATGCCTAGGGGCATATGGGCCCCTAATAGGGGGTCCTAAGATTGATTTTTTAGTCCTTTGATGTTGGATATGAACTTTTGTTTACCAGTTACAAAGTTGTTAAAATACCTTCAGATAATTTTGTATGTAAGTTTTTGTAGCTTGACAACTTTTAGAGCTTTGAAGTCATTAATCGACAACTTTCCTTAAATATTTCTTCAATCCTCTTCAAACCTATAACCTACACATTCAAAGAGAGAGAAAATGTTGTGCTATTTAGGAGCTTGCCTCAATCAAACCCTATGTAAGTGTTTCCACTTCCACAATGGCAATGTCAATGATAATGGATAGGAAAGGAATGATGAAATCACAAAGCACTACAACTTACCACCCTTCAATGAATTTTTTGGACTGAAGTTATACATATCACCTCAAGGATTTGGATCTTGCTTTCTTGAATGCTTTGGGGACCTACAAAATGGGTTAGCCTTCATAAAACAATGATAACATGAACACACGCAGAATTTGACATGATTTTGGATCTTGAATTGTTGCAATAAAGCTCTAAAATGTTCCTCTTGACTTTCTCAATAGTTCTCTTGATCATAATTTTTCCAATATATTTTCATGTAGATTTTAAAAAATTATATCCTAAAAGCCAACACTTGAAATTTGAATTTTGAATGTTAAAATGTTTCCAATAACATATTAAGAATTTCTCCCTGACAAGATAGGGGGACCCATATGCCCATGGGCGTATGGGTCCTAGCCCTATCTTCTAGTACTTTTAGTGTCGGGATCAAAACATTAATTTCTTGTATTTATTCAATGCTTGTAATCCTTCGAAAAACGGTAAAAATGGGCCTTAGAATGCATAATTTAGGAAATTAGGGACTTAATTAGGTCCACTAAATAAAGAGGGACAAAACATAATGTGAAATTGTTAAGGGTGATAATTTTTTACACTAAAAGGTGATCTTGGGATTTTTGGGTCTTCTGAACGCAACGACGGGGTCTATTTAGCCTAATGTGTTCCAAAAAATCAGCTACCTCTCGAATCTAGTAACCACCTCCCAACTTGAAACCCTTGTAGATATGGAAAAATATGTCATATTCTAATGAAATGAAACCAATATTGATTTTCTTAGACATTGAACTCAATGGTGAGCTTAGATTACCTCCAACATGAGCCAAAATTAACTTGTAATAAAAACCCATAAAGAGGAACCCTCCAAAATTGGTGTTTTTTTCAAGTTTCTCTAATTCCCCAAATCACCATAGGGTGCAAGGGAAGAACATACTCAACCTTGCTAAAATTCACCAAGATCTCTCCCTGGAAATAGATCTACCCTCAAATCTGAGAAGGAATTTGTAAGGTCGTGCTCTGATACCATGTAGGAGTTAAAAATTAGCTCTACTCTAAGACCACCTACAAAAATAATGAAACCTTCTACAAGAGAATATGCAATAAATGAGCTTGCTTGATATTAATATCTATCAAATATGATGATGAGTTATATTACAAAAGTGTACAATGAGCTTGCTTATATATGCAAGGTGTGATGAAGTACCAAACATTAAATGACTGTCATTATTAAATGGCATGAGTCAACATTAAATGACCTAGGACTCTAATATTTATTAAAATCTAAAAGGATAAAATTTAAATCTCAACAACTTAAATATACCTAGGATTTAAGTGGACATAACATGTAAATAGAACCCCACTAAGTAACTAGATAGAAAAAGTACCTATTTACACCAACAAGGGTGAGTTTAGTAATATTTTATCTCCCATCTTAGGTTCTATTTTTTAGAAAGAGGATATGAATATGGACAAGTAAACACTATTTTGGAAAGCTTAATAAAGTTAGAAGCATGTTTAGTAAAAAATTTGATGGTGCAAAGATATGGAGTGAGCAAGAATATTCTTCTTATTTAAGTCATGTTAGAAGGATTATGGCATCTTTGTGGCCTTCAAAAGATACATTTATAGCATGGGTGGAGAATTACAATTAACTAATTGTGTGACTTCCCTATTTTGTCTCATCATCCAAATCAAGAAATATCTTTTGCAACGGATTCTACAACTAGTTTGTCTTCTAGCAATGTACTTTTGTCTTTTACAAATAGTTGTACTAGTTTTTGTTTGATCCTTAGGACAATAAATTGTCAAATGAAAATGTGACATTTTTCCATGGCTTTATGATTTTTGCTCCCTTATCTCTATAGAAGGGAATTCCAAGCCATTTTATAAGTATCTTGGAATTTGGTAAGTAAGAAAGTTTTGTCTTAGGTTTGTACTAGTCCGGTCTAGGTTTTCCAGGGAAGGATGAAAATGCAAGTGTAATTTTTTGTACATCAATATAAAAAATTTAAAATAAATGAATACATTGTGACAGATTCATAATTAGTTGTCCCTAATGTATATTTTACTACTCTTATGAATAAAATTTATCAAGAATCATTGATATTCATCTTTTCCTTATTATGCAAATGAATTTTTCATATATAGCTTTTGTTAAAGTAATGGATTAAATTGTTGTATCTGAGATATTGAGAGTTTTAACATGTTCAAGGATTATTAAGAAGAATTGGTTATAAATCTAAATTCAAATAATATCATTGTAAGGCATTGATGTATAAGTTTTCATTGAATTTTTTTTCAGTTTGTTGTTTAGAAGATACTTGCATTTTCTTTTGATTTTGTTACCAAGGTTTAAGGCACCAGTATAGGTGTGAATGTGGTTACAAGTCCATAGTCATTCATAAATGAAACAATTTGATTTATATTTTATTTTATTCTATAATATTTGTATATATTCCCAAATCCAGTAATGTAGAAGTCTCCAAGAATTTAGCCCATGAAGCTAGATCTATTTTTAATTCTTAGCATAATTCATGAGAAAATATTTGTTGAACAATATCCTGGTATGAATTAAGTGCAATATAATTTGATATTGTTAAGGATTATGCTCCTAGGTTTTGTAGAACCTAAAGTACAAAGGAGAAAATTATAAAATCAATCTCTTGTTCATTGGCCAACCTCTTGAAAAAATTGAGTATAAGAATTGGCTATTCTTTAGATAATTTCAAGAATTAGTTGGCAGTTAAAACAACCCAACAAAGAAGAAGAAGATGAACCTTTTGATGATGAAGGAAAATTGATTTAATTCTTCTTAAGAAGATGCTTCAACTCATCAATCTTTTTAGAATAACATTGATGTTCATCATGCCCTGTTTTCTTGTAATATGCACATGTAGAATTCTCCTTCTTAGATGATTCCCCAAGAACTTAGAGGGAGACGATTCAAATTCTTTATGTGGAATTTTTTTTATTCTTTTTCTTCTTATCAAGATTCCCTAAAAAAAATTGTACCTTAGACTCACTAGCCAACAATGCTTGTGACTTGGAAGACTTGATTAGACCCATATGAGTTAACTTCACTTCCTCTTGGATTAGGAGATTAGAAAAATCATCAAACTTAGGATCAACATATGATGCTCCCATAGAAATTCGATGGGTAAAAAAGCTAGAAACAAACACTGAATACTCAAGACCAAACTTGGATAACACATTCAAAATCAATTGTAAATCTTTCTTATCAATATTGCAATCTTTCAGTTGTATTCTTAGTTGCTTAATATTGGAGATGTAGTCTTGGATGTGGTCAAAACATTTAGGATCAAGATTCATCAAATAATTATCAATCCAATATCCCCTAATCTTATCAGTTTTATTATATAATTTCGCAAAATCCCCCCAAGCCTCTTATGTGTTTTGCATGATTCAACATGAAATGGTAAATCAAATGAGACTAATGAACATATGTCTCCAAGTTTTTTCTCATGATCAAACTCCCATTTTTCCAATTCTTTAGCATTAATAGGTTGAGGAATGGTTTCCTATAGATAGCCTAGACAACCTTTCCCCATGAGATAATCCCATACTAATTCTCTCCATGAAGCATAATTATATGGAGTTAGGAATTCAATTTGAGAATTTCCCATTTCAAGAACACACAATAAGAAAAATAAATTAATCAACCACTGAAATTTTATTCCCCAAAATTAATCAATCAATCAAGAAACTCCCTAGTAATATATGATTGTGTCACTTTATATTTAGTAGTGATTATAGGTTCCACTTGCCAAAACAACAAAGTGGACTTGATCTTAGTGCTTATAGATGCCAAATTTTTCCACAATCTTAAAGTAAAAATTTTACACATAATGGGATCAATCTGATCACACCACTAAAAAGTACATAAAAAAGTATGCACTTTTTAAAAAATCACCCAAAATGTTACTATAGGAGCAAGAACGGAGCCCCAAATTTTCCCAAAATGAGAATGGCTCAACAACACTTGTGAGAATCTACAATTTATAAAAAAACACACCAAAATTAAAAAAAAACTACACCATTATGAAGAGCATGAAATCCTATCCTAAATATAAAAAAATAGGAAAAAGAGGTCAGATGACTGAGTTATGGGCCCACAAAGTTGGACTACCAAAACAAAATTGTCAATGGAAAGGGGGGCCAAAAAATTTTAAGGGTTGTTGATGTCACACTGACATGATGCTAACATCAGAAATCTATGGCATTAAATTTGGCATCTAAACTCCTATCATGAAAGAATATACTGCCTCCTAATGGAGTATTCACTACAATGAAATATCCTATAGAATATATGGTTTGCCTGATTTGACTCGCTGATGGAAAATTCACAACAAAATATGTTGTTTAACCTTGGACTATTTGGTCAGCAGGGAATAGGCTAGTGTGGCACAAGATGATTTTGTGTCAACAATGGCACACGAGAGAGGCTTTAGTACTCTACCAACTCTGCAATCTATGCAAGTACTGTGCAGGCAGTACCTACCAAATACTAATTGTTTTTCCTTTTGATTTTAAAACAAATATTCATGAAATAATATTTTAAATCCAAAAAAAAGTTTTTCAAACCTACAAAAGAAAAATTCTCTACGACCCGTGATTTTTTTCTCTTGACTAATCCGTATAACTGTACAGTAAGTCGTACAATCAAATTAGGAAAAAAAATTGAGGCTCAAGGTAAAGTGCTCAAATTTCGATGATTTGATAGTCGATATTGGGGTATTTGGGCCTCTTGTATGTGATGGAAGGGTTTTTATTACCCAAATTACTCTAAAATTGTAGCTACCTTCTAAATGTGGAAACCACTTTTCAACTTCAAACCTCATAGATTTGGCCTCATATATCCAATTTGAAGGGAAAAAATACAAAAAATATTTTCTCAAACCCTTTGAACTCAATGGTGAGCATAGATTTGCACCAAAAATCTTTGATTTGAACTTGAACTATAAAGACACAAAGAGGAAACCCTCAAATTTGGTATTTCTTTCAATATTTTTTGATTCTTCAAGTCATCATTCAATGCAAGAGAAGAGCATACTCAAATTTTCAAGATCTACCAAGGTTTGCAACCTAGATATCTTAATAAATACTAAGAAAAAGCAATCCCACAAGATCTAATACCATGTAAGATTTGGTATAAAATACTCTACACCATGCAAGATTTGGTTGAAAATTATAGGCACCCAAGATCTAGGAACTTCATGAAAGCACAAGAGAGATCAACTATGAGAGAATAATGTTATTCTATCAAAGGATTTAATTGATATATTATGATCATATGATTGATCATTATTATGAATTATTGTTGTAAACATGAGACCACTTGGTTATATAGCCAAGGTGAGGCATAGGATTAAACATGATTATGACAAGTGTCTTAATCTTATATCATGAGACAACAAAGTCAACTAATATTAAATAATCTAGGAAACAAGCATTGAATAAAATCCAACTAGATAAGATATGATAAGATCATATCTAGACAACTAATAATTCTAAAAAAAATACTTAGGACCTAAGTAAATTTCACATGTAAATAGGACCCACTAATGACTAGATAGGTAAAATATATATTTACACCATGTTAGAGTCACTCAAGGACTCAAGCCTCCAGGATCACTTGCAAAACCAAAAATAACCTTCTACAAGAGATAAAAGCAAGATCATGAATTTACAATAATGGATGCAAGATAATATTGCTAATATGTAATACTCAAGACTACAATGGTCTTGGATTAGAATTCTAGAAGTTCACCTAGGACCTAAGTAAAATTAACATGTGAGTAAGTCCCCCTACTAGGAATTAGCTAGGCACAAGACTTTATTTACACCAACACCCCCCCTCAAGTGCAACTTAGGGAGTAGATTATTATGTAAATGATGCAAGGATGGGTCCCGACTACTAGGCCATGTTAGATTCCCATGTACAAATGCAATCTCTCATAAATTAAAAAAAAGGACAAAAATCCTCTCTAAAAGAGATGAAAATATAATACTCTCAATGAAGAATGAGAAGGAAAAAAACCCATGCGAGGAAAGAACCCTCCCATGAGATTGGATTGTCTTGAGAGGAAGAAACAAAACCAAGATGGTATGTAGGATGTCTTCCCATTCTTGAAAGGAAGATATGAGAAGAAGGACGATATGTGATGTCTTTGAACTATGCTCAAGTGTATCCATGTCGATGTTGAAAGCTAACACACTCCAAATGGGCATTCTAGGCCACATTTTTGAAGAGGGAAATATATAATCTCCTAGAAATGGATGTAGAACACAATACAAATACAAAGATACCTCCTCTAAAGATGAAGAAGCCTCCTCCAAATATTTTCCAAAAGAATCCACACTCACATCAAACTATGAAGAAGGATCATGCAAGGAATGAACAAGAGGGTCAAATTGTTCCCTCACAAAAACTAAAGAAGGATGATCTTCATCAAAGAGAAGATCAATGCAACCAATGTTATCTCCCAAATCTAAAATTTGGGAATTACCAAACAAACCAACAATTTTTATCAAGTACTCATCCTATGGAGCCATATTTGGAAGATGATGTAGATCCCTCTGCACTGAATCATAGGAGGTCAAAATTATGGAAACACATGCATCAAAAAATGCAACAAAAGATGGAGGGGATGGAATGTAAGGCTCAAGATGAAGTCGTCTTGAGGTATACCAGAGTAGTCCAAAAGTCAACCTATGGAAATCATGGTCCGCGCTTCAGGGGTGGTCGTATGGAATAGAGATTAAATGCTCCAGGAGCAAGAAATTTTACGAGATTTGCAATGAGGATGCCGCGATCAACCATCCCAGTAGTAATAATATTTCTACTCTCCAAGTCTCTAATGATAACTGAATCAGGAGTGAATTCCACAGTCCTCCCCGCTCCACCATGGGTAATCTGAAAGATGGAAAGAAGATTATTTGACAAATGAGGTGCACAAAAAACATAACTAAAAGTGTCCTCCCTAATATCAATAAATCCCTTCCTAATTACATTTATGTATCTATTATTTCCCATCAAAATAGGTGACATAGCACAAGGCTCAAAAGAAGATAAAATAGATTGTGAAGATGACAAATGGTGAGATTCTCTTGAATCTACAAGCCATCTCCCTAATCCAAGACTTGGAGAAGTACAAAGATATTTTACTTTTATACTTGATATAGTAACTAAACTAGCATGACCTTTATCCTTATTATATTGTTTTTCAAGAAGTTGACTCAGACATTTTGGAAGGTGGATCAATATGATTCTTTTTAAGATGTTTCAATTCATCAATGTCCTTCTCATAACAAGAATATTCATGTCCAATATTCTTACAATATGAACAATTTGTCTTCTCCTTCTTAGGTGATTTCTCTATGGAAGAGGATTTATTCTTTGGTTGATCTAAATGTGAATTTTTCTTTGATTTCTTTTACTTCTTATTAGAATTTTTTAACTCTTTCACCTGACTAATCAAAAATTCCTGAGATTTGGGTCTTTAGAAGACCCATAAAAGAAGCTTTTATTTCTCGTACATTAACATCTCAGAAAAATCTACAAATGAAGGTGTAGTATATGCAAACCCCATAGTCAACCTATGAGTATGAAAGATAGAAATAAAAGTTGCATAATTAGAAACAAGTTTGTTTAATGCATTGTAGACCAATTGAATATCCTTATCAATTCCACATACTTAATATTTCTCTCTTAGATCATTAACCTTAGTGATGTAGTCCTAGATGTTGTAAAAGTTCTTAGGATCAAGGATCATCAGTTCATTATCAATTTGATAGCCTTTTACTTCATCTATAGTACCATATAATATTTTCAATTTGTTCCAAGCTTCATTAGAATCCTTACATGATTTAATTTAAAATAATATATTTTGAGAAACTAAACTCTGAGAACCCTCAAGATTTAATTTCAATCATCCATTTTATCTTTTTCTCATCATATTTGAGTTAGGGCATCTTATTTATCTCAACATATGAAGTTACGCAGTCGACACTCCATGCATATTGATGAATTTAAATGATTATATTATAAAGGAACATTTAAGAATAATTGGAAAAGAAGCGCAACGAATAGATCAAGGTACCGAGAGACCACACGATCCTCAATCCTCAATAATATGATTTGGAACTTTACATGTAGTGCAATTACAATGACAAAATTGCTTTCTAGAGTTTACAATGTTGAGATAGATCAAAGATGAAAAATTACAACAATATTTCAAAATGATATCCTCAAACTAAAATTACACTCTCTCAATACAATCTAGACTTAAAATGAAGCCTTTCCAAAAGGAAAAAAATTCTCCAAGAGTCAATATGTCCAAGTTATCAACTAGAATGCAAATATCCATAAATATGAATAAAAGATACATGGGGCTAAATTTGTAAAAAGTGTTTAGATATACTTGAGGATAACTCTTTCATCCTTGCATCTATTGCTATTTTAGAATCCCATGTTGCTTCTTCAAAAGTTTCCAGTGATTCTTTACAGCATGAAATACATTCTTTTAGATATAGCTTTGTCGAGTAATCTCTTGATAGGGATTTTAGACTTTTTTATGGAGACACATATTGTAGATTTGATTCTTCTTTAGTTCTTGTGAGGGAGAACTCTGACCCTGTCACTCATCCTCTCATTCATGATCATTCATCACACTTTGACATGAGTGTGGATGCTTTGGATCAGAATTTGGATGAGACATCTTCAGAGGAGATTCTTGAGTCTTTGGATTGTGTTCTACATCATTATCTAGGATATTCTAAGTTTTCATTTACAGCAATGTGGCCTAGAACATCTGATTTGATTATGAAAACCTTCAGCGTTGACATAGGGACACTTGAGTTGAGTTCAAAGACTTCATACATCTTGCACTTTGTTCCTACATATTCCTTTCAAGACTTATGAGATAGCTTTCATATGCATTTGGTTTTGTTTCTTCCTAAGGGGAGGAACATTGTTTGGAGATCATGGACCATCTTCTCCATCCAGTTTCAAGCATCTACCATTGACTTTCTCAATCCTCTTAGATGTGTTGGAATGGTCAAAAATACTGCCAGTATAACTAGAAATGTTGCAATCACCCAGATCTCACAAAATGCATATGCAATATGAAGATGTTATAAGAAATTTGTAAACCATTTCTAAGTCTCAAGATCATTCAAAATATAAGAGAAGGCCATACAATATTTTACAAGATCTTACATGAAAAACTCAAACTCTCAATTAGGAATCTATGAACTCAAAATTCTCAAAATAAAGCTTTGATACCATGTTAAAATTTTGAAATAGATTAATAACCCAAAGAACTTTATTAGTGAAATTTTAAGCCTTCAATATTTCCTAGATCCTCTTCAAACCTGTAACCTGCACATTCAAAGAGTGAGAAAATATTGGGCCATTTAGGGGCTTGCCTCAATAAAACCCCTTCTAAGTGTTTTCACTTCCACAATGGCAATGTCAATGATAGGAATAATAATTGAAAGGAAGGAATAATGAATGAACAAAACATTGCAACTCACCACCCTTCAATGGATTCCTTGAAGGAATAAATTCATACACATCACCTCAAGGATTTGGATCTTTCTATGCTTGAATGCTTTGGAGACCTACAACAAAGTTTAGCCTTCACAAAACATGAACATGAACACACATAAATTCACATAGAATTTGACATGATATTAGGATCTTGAATTGCTGCAATAAATCTCTGAAATGTTGCTCTTGATTTGCTTAATAGTGCTCTTGATCATAATTTTTCTAATAAATTTCATGTTAGATTTCAAATGATAAAATAACTAGGTATTTATATGTAATTGTACTAATTTCTCAAAAATTAAATTCCAAAAGCTGACACTTGATATTTGAATTTTGGATCTTAAAATACCACCAACATATTTGAATTTGGGTCTTGGCTAAGAAGGGGGATACATTCGCCCATGGGCGAATGAGTCTTGCCCAAATTTCTAGGACACACTTAGTCGGGAGGAAAATAACAATTAGATGCATTTATTCAATGCTTGTAATCCTTTGGAAAATGGTAAAAATTAGGCCTTGGAATGCATAATTTGGAAAATTAGGAGCTTAATTAAGTCCAATAAATTAAGGGGACAAAACATAATGTGAAATTGTTAAGGGTGACAATTTCTGACACTATATTTAGCCCCCACTCTAGTGAGAGTATGAACTTACGCTCAGACTCACACTAAAGTAGAGAAATATTCCCAGAGGGGTTTGATTGTACAAATGTTAAAGAGATAGGATGACTAAGGATCAAGGGGGGTGATCAAACCCCCAAGATCTAAATCTCATGGAAAACCAACATAAGCACAAAGGAACACACATGTATGGTATGCAACAAAACAACATACACAAGCATGCAATGTCAACATGAAATATAAAAGGAGGGTATGGACTAACAAGTTGTATTATGCTAGGACCCATACAAAATTGTGTTCATGAATCACACAATAGAAAAGTCTAATATTTTCTAGGTGAATCATAAATTGGAAGGAACACAAGCTAGTAAGGACTGCTTTACACTAGGTGAGCCACCAAGGCAGGATGAGAAACACACTAGGTCTACTAGGTGTACCCATAACAAGGTGGAAAAATGAGAAACACACACTAGGTCTACAAGGTGTTCCCATAAAAACCATACCAAGATTTATGCTCCCTAATAACCTTTATAAGGTGTCACAAAATGATTAGAATTTTGTGCTAATACTACACTAATTCCAACTCCCATGAACAAAGTGAGGCAGAGAAAATGTCAATGTAATAATTCCAATGTCAATGCACCACTAAGTCTAGCCCCTATGGACAAAATGAATCAAAATAATATCAATGTGTGCCCCCACTTTAAAGAAATTGTGAAACACTATGACATGAGCAATTATTTTAAAGTAGAAAATGATAAATTCCATGTAACAAAATATCACAAGAGCTTATTTGGAAATCCCTATGCCAATGATATGCTTCCAAATAAAGCTACATAATGATAAGGGGTTTCCCCTGAATATAATGTGATGAATAACATAGAAAGGTATACTAAGGGATCCATGGATCTAGGGTCAGTATATTTCTTTGCTATAGTGATATAATAGAGCTCAAAACTGATATCATTCCCCAAATACTCGTGGAACAACGAACACAAAGGAGGAATGATACATAGAGGGATAAGACAAAGAAACTTTTGGGTCATCATGCAAGAGACCTAAATGTCTCAATGCTTTGCATCGTCCCTAAAAGGAAAGCACAAGACAAAAGATAAAAGACAAACTTTACGACATATAGAAGAATCAAGACACAAATAGAAGAATGTCACAAAAGGTTCATTTCCTTTGTATCCTTGTGCCAATGGAGCAACAAGGGTCATCCAAATAAAACTCACAAACATAAAGACACACCAAGTAGCACAACACCAAAGATCACATCACATGCAAGAAAACACAAATAACACATGAAACAAACATAGAGGAGTAGCACACA